>OY977960.1:600000-909742 GCA_963854355.1 Epinotia brunnichana
TACACGTGACCCCTGGGCGGTGCTAAAAGTGCAACAACCTGGCAACCGTACCGTCTTTTCGAAGATCTCACGGTTCTAATACAATGATTTGCCATACGATAAATAAATAAATACCTAGGTTAAGATATACCTACTAACAATATGGGTGTACAAACAACACATGTCCGAAATAAACCTATTCTTTGAATAGTCTTAATCATCCCAAGAATATAAACTAAAAAGCTGTAGCTCTGTGAGATAAAGAAATCGCGAGCCTGTTTAAAAAAAGAGAATATTAAAATTTCGGAAATAGAATCGACATAAAGAATGTATACTAAATTATTGAACCAGGAGATAACAAAAATATATACATTCCATAAGGGGGGGATGGTATATTTTTTTCAATATTTTCCTTAATAAATCGAATTTTAATCACTGTAGGAAAAAAATGAGAAAGCGCAACTCAAGCCCTTTTAAATTATACCTCACTTGATATGTTAACTAGACTGAATTTTTAACCCCACTCATATTCGTCATTTACACAGAAAATAAAAATGTATCTATATATGTAGGAGTTCATGTGTAAAGGTTTTATGAGCGAGGAAGGGCGAATGATGAACGTACGAATGAGGCAGAATGAATGGGGTTGATGCACATTTGTTTTATGAAAAAAGGGTAGAAAGATAGATCTAGAAGATGGCGGGGAGCCGGAAAGAATTTGGTTTTTCTTGGATGTAAAAGTTACCGAATAAAAACATGAAGTTTTAAGCTGGGTTTACTTTTTAAAGACTATATATATATATATTTTTCATTCTGTATACACGTGTCTTAACCTTCGTAACAGTTTATCCAAATTTCAAATTGATAGCTCAAGTACCTAGTTCCTGAGATATTTGACGTTGTGACAGACGGACAGACGGACAGAGTCGGCACCATAAGGGTTCCTTTTTTACTTTTTTGGTACGGAACCCTAATATCAAAAAAAAACAATTAAGGCTAAGTTGTGTTAAGCATGGCAACGAAACTAGTGCATCTCTAGTAGAAGTTCAGTCTAACTGTGAAGTTAGATTATTCTTTATGGAATCGCCGAAAACCGGCCAAAAAACGTCCACGCGCGAACTCTCAAACAATACCGTACAATACGAATATGCTTTATATAGAAACATAGGGAAGCCCCCGCGTGTCTGCCCATGACAACTGTCAGGAGCGGAGCGATGAGTTATGGCTTTTCATTGTTTTGATGGCACTTCAAACCTCTCCGACTTGCCGCAGTTGACTATAAAAATGGAAAAGCTCCCTTTTTGGCAATCGTTTTTATACCAGTACTAGTGACCCGCCCCGGCTTCGCACGGGTTTATATGTATGCATGTATTATACACATAAACCTTCCTCTTGAATCACTCTATCTGTTAAAAAAAAACCGCATCAAAATCCATTGCGTAGTTTTAAAGATCTAAGCAGACATAGGGACAGACAGACAGCGGGAAGTAGAAGTAGAAGTAGAAGTAGAAAAGCTTTATTCAACATCACATTACACGAAATTATAATTAAACATTTAAACATTAATACATGTGAACCTTAAGATTAGAATTAAAATATAAATTTAAAATTAATGTTACAATTTTGATGTGTGTGTGTGTGTGTGTGTGATGTTAAAAAGGAGCTTGCCTCAGCATAATGTTACAGCGAGGTCACTGCAACGCTGGTTTTCAGGCAGACCCTGGTAACTATGTACATCCATTTTGAATTGCTCGCTGTTTGTCGGGAACGAAATGTCTCAGTTATTGTATATGTGTGCGTGTGTTTGGCTTTACTTGGAATACGAAGTGTGTGATGATTGTAAGTAGGTATGTTTGGAAGCGACTTTGTTTTATACTATGTAGTGATGGTGGCGAACACGGCCACCGCCTGAATATGAGCGATCACTGTCTGTCTATACACGGTGATTTTTAATTCGTGATCAGGAGTATTTTTTCCAATTCCAAAGAGAGGTAGGGTACAGCGGAATGTCATCTCGCTCGTATGTGGAGCAGCCCAGCTGGGGAAGTACCTCCACCTTACAGAAGCCCGCAGCCATAATAGCACCACTGCTTTATAGTGTTGCTATATTATTGCATGCTATGAAGCATGTGGTGTTGTGTTCCTGGTGGTGAGTAAGGTCGCCAGAGCTCCTAGGATGCGCTGTGTTGGGAGTGAGGGACCTGTATGTCTCTATCTGCCAACACAGCGAATCCTCAAGTGAATAAAGGGTTGGCAACGCGCTTTTCATTCTTCTGGAATCACAAGTACGGTACCTAATTGATACCGAACACAATAACATAACCTGAAGTTACCTAAAACAGATGTTCTTATTTTTATTTCAGTGGGCATTAGTGTTAACATTTTCATTAAATTTAATAAAACCGGCCAAGTGCCGGGCAAGTGAGTCGGACTCGCGCACCGAGGGTTCCGTAGAAATCTTTTTTTTTTTTTTTTTTTATATGATTTAACTAAAAATTTAGAGTTTTCGCAATTTTTCCTTTATCTGTGCTATAAGACGTTGCTTCGTACCAAATTTCAAGATTCTGAGTTCACGGGAAGTACCCTGTAGATTTTGTTTCCATTGCGAATTACGAAAGTTTGCGGAAATTTGCGGCATAAACGGCTGTATCTTTTATTTGCGTTGGCTTAGAAGTTTCATTTTTTTACAGCTTCAAGGAAAAGTAAACGTTAGTATTCAATAAAAATTTCAGCTTGATACCTACATGCGTTCCTGAGAAAAAGGGTCTTGACAGACGGACAACAAAGTGATCCATAAGGGTTCCGCTTTTTCCTTTCGAGATGCGGTAATTTAATTTAACTAACTAAACCTCATCCATTAAAATCCGTTTTGGCTGATTATCCATTTTTTTGACTCCTGATTTTTAAAACTTTGTTTCTATAGTAAAATATTATATTAATTAACAACATTACTATGTGTGCGCAAGAATGCAGTAACGCCAGTTATCAAGCGTTGTTGTGAACCAAGACTAACCTAATGTCACATAATAATACATTATGACTCATTACATAACCTGACTTATTTATCTGACTCACAACTTATCCAAGGTTAAAAAAGCGGCCAAGTGCGAGTCGGACTCGCACATGAAGGGTTCCGTAAAATAAATTGCGGTTTACGATTTATGACGTATTAAAAAAAAACTACTTACTAGATGTCGTTCAAACCAATTTTCGGTGGAAGTTTGCATGGTAATGTACATCATATATTTTTTTTTGTTTTATCATCCTCTTATTTTAGAAGTTACTGGGGGGGGGACACATTTTACCACTTTGGAAGTGCCTCTCGCGCAAACTATTCAGTTATAAAAAAAATTATAATAGAAACCTAAATATCATTTTTAAAGACCTATCCATACATACCCAACACGTATGGGTTTGATGAGAAAAATTTTTTTGAGTTGTAGTTCTGAGTATGGGGACCCCCAACATTTTCTGTTTTTTTTTCGATTTTTGTGCAAAAATCTTAATGCGGTTTACAGAATACATCTACTTACCAAGTTTCAACAGTATAGCTCTTATAGTTTCGGATAAAAGTGGCTGTGACGTACGGACGGACAGACAGACAGACAGACATGACGAATCTATAAGGGTTCCGGTTTTTGCCATTTGGCTACGGAACCCTAAAAATCTCATGACAGCAAACAAGCAATCGGCTATGGACATTTGCGACTCCATGGAAGCCACAACCGCGTTGCCGACGACTCTAAATTCATCATCATCATCATCATATCAGCCGAAAGACGTCCACTGCTGGACATAGGCCTCCAAGAGAAATGAGGCTATCCGCAGCAGAACTAAGGTAACCGATATAGCCTTCCAAATCGCTAAACTTAAGTGGCAATAGAGCACGTTGCACGTAGAAACGATGGCCGTTGGGTCGGAAAGGTTCTGGAGTGGCGACCACGTACCGGATGACTCAGCGTGGGTTACTCCTCCAGGTGGACTGATGACCTGGTAAAGTTAACGGGAGTCCGCTGGATGCGGGTGGCGCAGGGCCGGTCATTGTGGCACTCTTTGGGGGTAGCAGTGGGCGTATTTCGGCTGATATGAGGATGATGACATTACCAGAGTTATTTATCTGACTAATAACTTGTTTAATAGGTAAAAAAAATGCCATTATGGCACTGAGAAGCCAAGCTGGTATGCTCGCGCCAGTCCCACCAACCTAAGCAGGCCCCGTAGCATGGATGGCCTTATCACGCGATAGGTGACAGGATAGAGCATCCGTCCCTGGCTGACACCGTTCGATAGAATGAGACGACGCGCTTATCCTATCACTTATCGCGTGATAACGCCATCCATGCTACGGGGCCAGAACGCGTGCACTTCGTCCAGCCATCTCATTTTTGGTTTGCCTCTGCTCCGGCGGCCGTCTTCCGGGGTCCATTCCGTACTTATCCTGGCACATATACATACGGTAAACATGTCCAGCCCAGTCCCACTGCAGATGTGGGTGCCAAGACCGCTAAACTGATGTCTTGGCACCCACATCTGCAGTTTATGTTTTGGAGCGCAGTTCCGTGTTTCAGATTCGATCAGTTTTACGAACACGTAAGATAGTATACTGCGCGTAGAACACCGGAAGTTAGGACAGGCAGGAAACACACATTATCTAACAAAAAAACTTCTAAACAAATCATATTTCAATAAACACGTCTCATAGTTTGTTTAGTCCACCAAAGGTTAACAGAAAACGCTATTTTTACATGAAAAAATTGCGTTTTCTGTTAAACAAACTATGAGACGTGATTATTGAAGTATGATTTGTTTAAAAGTTTTTTTCATAGATATTATAATGTGATATAATGTGATACGTTTCACTTAAGCCTTTTTTACTGGCATCAAGCGCCTGGGGATTACGTAAATCCCTCGTAGTCAATATCATAAATATGTATTTCTTGCCTTATTTCAATGGAACAAGGTATACATATGTATATTTATGATCTGCTAACCCCACGTTCCCACGAAGGAAACGTTCTCAATAAAATCTAGTGGTTTTGTAAACTTTAGAAATTAAAATCCTGTCTTTATAAAGAACATTTTTTTTATATTAAGAAAATCTGAATCGAGAAAAAAAACTATTTAATTATTGAACCTACTTACAAAATTTCAGGAGAATCTGTTGAGAAATGCGACCTGTAGAAGAGAACAGCTGGACAGCCGGACATACGAAATAATTTTAGCCCTGGTTGAAACAGATAATTTCGTTCGCTTCGCTCGCTCATTCAAATATAACTTGATCTGTTTGTCCGACTACCTAGAAGAAGAATGTTCGTCGAGTTTACGTGTATGTATTTTTTAACACACTTGGCCATAAGGTGGCAAACGTCCATCATCATCATCATCATATCATCCAAAAGACGTCCACTGCTGGACATAGGCCTCCCCCGAAGAGTGCCACAATGACCGGTCCTGCGCCACCCGCATCCAGCGGACTCCCGTGACCTTTACCAGGTCATCAATTCAACAACACCCGCAATCAATTAACACCCGCTATGCGTAAATTGGAAAATCTCACTTTCTGGCCAGGGAGAGATCTAAAGTTTTATACTCACCAAGGGCGGTAACCGGTACCGTCCTGGGTGCTAACCTAACCTACCTGCTATTTATTATGCAACACAACGGTAAGGAATTTAGGTACTTGTAGGTACTTCTTATAATACCTAATTTCCTTGTTGAAACCTGCTGGTCGACCACGTAACGCATTTTACGTACGTTAGGTAGATCTAAATGTCAATATTTATACGGAAAAATGACAGTTAAACAATCCTAACGCACGTTCGAAACGTTATGTAATTACCCCTCTGGAACCTGATTCTAGTTTCAGAATTTACAACCCCGAGATATCACAGTAACCCCTTTGTTTGTCTCTCAAATTCAGAATGAACCACACGATAAAAGCGAGTTTAGTTTAGTTTAATTTATTACACGATAAAAACATAGGGATATCCCCTCCTACTGAATCGCAGCCCAGGTCACATGCCCGTAACAGTCACAATGACGCACGTGTCGACAAGAATGTGTGAGTCACGTTTGTATGGGTGACTCACACATAGCCCGTTCACTTCCGTCTCAAACGTTGCACAATTTGCTGCATCGATTTAATTTTAGATTGACACCTGCCCTGCTTTTCTGTAACTTGTTTTAAGTTCATCTCAACGCTCACCCACAAATATATCTTGACGCCGCGATTCGTAATAACTAAGCGTAGGTAGAGGTCTAGTTGCGTTAGGCGTGACGGGTGGGGTTATATTTTTTGCCCTTTTTGACCTGCAGTGCGGCCTGTAACAGATATTATATGGTTATGCGAAACCGGGCATACGAAACAATTATGGCCAAAGAAATTAAATTAAATATTTTATTGTTAACATAGTTACATGTCATTAGGTACAGGCGATAATAGTTATTATATTAATCATAATTATAGAGGTAATTATTATTTTATTAAGTACATTTTTTTATTAAGGATTATATAATTACGAGTACATCAGAATAGGTAGAAAATTTCGTCATACTATAACATAATTCCTTCATAATCATAAGCCACATAGTCTTTTTTTTTAATCAAATAATAGGTACTTATACCAATAATACACTTCTTCTTATTTAGGAGCTAGGCTCTTGTCGGTGGAGTAATAATACACATACAATAAATATAAAAAATAAATCGACTATCGTAAATCTTCATGTAACTATGTTATACATTATTAGCTTCCTAAAAATTAATAAAATTTAAGATTAATTTTAAATCCGAGCATTTGATTTAGTTTTGTTTCTGGTAATGTTAAGATAATTTATTTTTACTGTAGTCTTATACCGTATTATAGGTCAACTTGATTGGACATTTCAACACTAGGACCCCAACTCCAGGTATTTTATTAAATCACGTACCAATTTCCCGGCCGGCTGCCTCCGAACCTACACAATGGCGCTTCCGTTCCCAGACCTAACGACTCCAACTTAGATGTCATGACCTGCTTGCGAAGTACATGAACTGGCGAAGTTGCGAAGATATGACCGTTATAACCACAGATGTATGAATATAAGGAGATCGGACATGGCGGCCGATTTGTATAGAGTGAGCCTGTCGCAAGTACATTAACCCACACAACGCCCAAGTAATTGACAAGACAAAGCACGCACATATCTAAAACACACACACTTGTATACCTACACGCTTATTTGACAATAAACGCGCATCATATCAGGCATTTTGTGAAAAAAACGTAATATTCTCTGCGATCAGCACGCGTGCACAGTATGGCAGTGTATGCCCATTGAGCATACAGCTGCGACACGGCCGCCGGCGGCTTGTCCTCTCTCTAGTATTCTATGCTCTGAGGTTATAACCTTGCGTAGAATAAAGGTAAAATCTGATTTAGAGATATATAGGTTTGATGTCAAAGCCAAACCATTAGGGCGCTAAACCTAATGTGTCAAAGAAAATAAAGAAAGAAAATATTATGTTTATTTAGCATATAAGAAATAAGACATAATCATAACATGCTAAAATGGTTGCCACTCCGCTTTGTGCCACGAAATAAGCTGTTAGGCTATATTTCGCAGCCCTGATTTTCAGTGGCGCCTGGTTAGTAATTGTCACTTTCTGTTTAATAAAATACTTATGATTCTATCTACAAAATATGTACCTACGTCAGAATGCGTATAACAAGTTGATTTCCTAACAATAACAACTCACTAATTACACCACAGGTTTTTTGCACTTACTATCATACACATTTTCATGCTCATTTTGGGGATGGGGTTGGTCGGGATATTATTTGATGTGAAATACCAGTATTTTCGAAAGAACCGTGAAATTAGCACTTGTTGTTTAGAAAAAAATTTTAATCTGAATAAATTCAATGTTTTTTTGACATACTTACAATAAAAACGTGGAGATTATTAATGAAATATCAAAGAATTTTCTTTTTATATTTATGTATTCACCAGCTTATTTAAGAGCCTTGGTGTTTAAAATACGATAATCTTGCGTAGCTACTCCTTTAAGTGGATATAGTAATTATACCGACTGTATTGAATTAAATGACTTAAACATAAAACATGCCCAGTTAATGTAAAAATGTATTGCATTTCATTCACACCATCGTCTTCCATCATAGTTTAATCTACGTAAACCCAAATAGATTAACTTAAAAAATTATCTTTATTATCTAGTCATCTGTTCTTACTCTCCCTCTTTCGCATGCTAATAGATACCTGCTAAGTATAGATAGAGCTAGCCGTTGGCTTAGTACCAAGCTGTCTTCAAGGATGAAGGTTTTAATAAGTTTCTGTTAAACATTTCATTTTTGGTACAAGTTTTTATTGCCGACTGTACTTTTCTGTATACCGTCATGAACTACTCATTGAGACGATTCTAACGGGCCCAAACCCTTACGTCGGTTAAGTACTGACTTCCCATGGCTACCTTCTGTCTCCGTCATCATATCAGCTTGATGGTACCATAATATTGCATTGTCACCAAACATACATAATTATTGCATATTTCATTTCGGCAAGCGACTGAAAAATGGATTGCAAATTTTGACGGACAACTTACAGTGCATATACGACAGTGCAAGTTAAATAAAAGCTTGTAAAAATTAATTGGTATGATATTTAGTCATCTCGCGTGCCAAACTTAAGATAGAATTTTATTTATTTATTGAACCATAAAAATGTGCAACATGACAGTATTAACCAAAACGTTACAGCGATTCAACTTAACCTAAATTACTAAACAAAATCAAGTACCTACTAACTAGAAACTAAAACTAAAAACAATCCATACGTCTCTCTAACACCCTCTTACATTCAGTCATCAGTCGCGACATCCCTGTTACAAACACATCACACTGCGGTGATGCTGCGAGCACGGAGTTGAGGAGAGCAGTCGCGCGATTGAATGGGTTCGCAACGATTATCATAGCAATATTATCAATACGTCAAGTCTAATAGACCTCCAGGGTCGTTGTTTTGTTTTGTCTTTGTTCTGCTGATCGTATAGCGTAGAGATACATTTGTATGATAAAAAGATGAGATGTCATAACAGTATCATTAGGAAGGAAGCTGAAATGGGGAATGGATGAAAATTTTAGAAATGCCTGATTTTTTTTTTGGTGATAGGAATAACCTTCCTTAGCACCAGAAAAAAGTTGCAGACTTTTCAGATGCGTCAATAATTTTTGAAAAATATAAACACTTTCCTCACTTACGTTTTGGGTTTAGGATGGCAAATAAGACATTTTGCGTGATCCGTCTCATATTACAAAAAAATATCATAAAAATCCGTGGCAAACTGACACTGGCAATGATATTGACAGCTGCAGCAGCTATATTTGTCATTGCCAGGGTCAGAAATTTAAAATATTTTTTGTAATATGAGACGGATCAAGGAAAGTGTCTCATTCGCCGTCCTAACCACAAAACGTGAGTGAGGAAACTGTTTATATTTTTCAAAAATAATTGACGCAGCTGACAAGTCTGCAACTTTTTTCTGGTGCTAAGGATCTGGTCCTATCACCAAAAAAATAATCAGGCACTTCTAAAATTTTCATCCATTCCCCACGGTCGTATTTGGTATGAATTTAAACTTCGAAAAATAATAAAAAGCTTAAAGCTCTGAATTTGAAAGATAGCATGGCAATTTAAAATAACAGTACTCATGCACAAGAAATAAATGTATCTATTATTTTTATACAAATAATCGGATAAGTATTAAGAGCAACTAGCTGAGCAACTTTTGAAATCTCAAATTTTTGACGCAATGTTCTGTCGCGCTGTTGTGGGCGGCGGGAGCTGTCTATGCGATAAGGACAACTGCAGCTCGAACTAAACCTCCCACGCAAAAAACTCAAAAGTTGAGGTTTCGCTCTCGACTATTTTCTCCTCCAAAACGCAACCAATCATCATAAAATTTTGGAAACTGCAAGAGGAAGATATAATCTACTCCGCTATGTTTTGATTTTTTGGATACTTGTTGTTATATTTGTATGCTGCGCCTTTTTTGCAGCCATTTCAATTAAGCCGATTTTGCAATTTTTGCAGCCATTTCAATTAAGCCGATTTTGCAATTTTTGCAGCCATTTCAATTAAGCCGATTTTGCAATTTTTGCAGCCATTTCAATTAAGCCGATTTTGCAATTTTTGCAGCCATTTCAATTAAGCCGATTTTGCAATTTTTGAGGCGCTGTAAGTTTCTTTAAAATTAAAAGATCCAAAAAAGCGTAACATAGCGGCATAGATATTGATGATATAGACCTTATTTGAAAAAATCATTGCTCTAGGTTCAAAAACCAGGGAGGAAACAGTCGAGAGCGTTAGTATGGGAAAATCGCAGATAGGCATTCCTCTTAATGTTGCTAACAGTATATTTATTTACTTACATTACATAATAACGCTACTATAAATATAAACTCTATAAAAGTACTTACCTACTGATTATAACTATAATCTAATCAATATTATAATATCAATATTTAAAAAACTATACCTATCTAAAACTAAACTACTTATAAAATAAAATAACTTATATCTAAAACTAAACTACTTATAAAATAAAATACCTTACAAATAAAATATTTGTCCGAGTTCGCCGTCGCTGGGCAACGTGCCCAGAAGGCTGGCAGCATTGCCACGTTGGATGGCAATGCTTATCCTCTGTGCGAGGTATGAGGTAAGGTAACTCTATAAAATATTTTTCTGACTGACTAACACGACGCAGCTGCTTTCTCCTCGTTACTCGTAGGTAAGTAATAAATAAAAATCAATAAAATATCGTAATTACAAAAACAAATTTAAAATTCGGTTCATAAATAACAGAAGTCTGGTATAGAAAAACATAAAAATACTGTTGAGTTGAAAGCCTTCAACTGTTATTGAAACTCTGTTGAAAAAACAAATGAATTGGCGAACCTTTTATTGGCTGTAGCGCCCATATATGCCATTCCTACCGGCTTGCCTAAAATTTCTTGCTATATATTAAGAGGATTGTGAAGTGTCGATACGCGGCGCGAGTAGGTATTTAAAAAAAAAATTATCTGTCTCACACCGCTCTGCCTCCCGACCCGTATCGTGCGATAGAGAGAATTGCAAGTCCTGGAGGTAATTGCCTACATTTTCTTGTTGAAATATGGTTTCGGGTGATAACGTTTTTACCCCCCTAAACCTTAATGAAATTAAATAATTTTTGTATAATAGCATTAAGTACACTTTAATCTATGTCTGTACGTTTTCCTTTTTTAGTACTTCAGTTTAGATTAATTTAATAAAAATAAAAAGATAGACAAAGTTTTTAAGTCAAAAATATAGATTTTTAGATGCAAATAACTTTTAAAGTAAGCAATATTTCTTAAAAATCAAAACGTACAGACCTAGTATTTCACAATATCTACAATATGTCCAAAAATTATAAAAATCGAACGATGTTTACGGGGTGAAAAACGTTATCGCTTTTTGTATGAAAATTTACAGGTTCACAATCCTCTTAACAAACTCGTAAACCATCACAAAACAGCCCTTTTTTTGCTCCGGGTTGTCCAGTGAAAATTATCACGCGCCACCACTGCTGTAGATTGAGAATGATTAAAAACAAGCGCGACTATACATGGGAAATATCAGAAATAGTATTATCGTTCTCGTTCGCTATTCATTCTGCAAAATGAAATCCATAAAAAGTTCGTTAACTTTTGAATGAGAAATCAAAATGGTGGCATTTCAATAAACATTACTCTTGCACTTTATTCGTTTCACAAAAGTATTCTGACTGAACCTCAGAGCTGAACACTATCGAGGCGAATCGAAATGTTCTTCCATCCTTTTTATACTGGTTGAGGAGCCAATTAGCGAAAAAGGGAGGAATGTTCAAATTTGGGTTGTGAGTGAATTCGAATTTAGCATTGCACTGAAATCGCTTTGTCAGCGATGTAAGGGTTGTCACACACTGTTTTACATATCGTGGGAATGAATGTTATGTTTGGGCCTATTAACTGTTTTGTCGCTAGATTGAAGAGTCAAGATTTTTATTTGCAAGAACACAAGTTAATACATTGATCTTACAATGAATGCGATGGTTGCCAACAATTGTTTACTTATTCACTGGTCACTTTTTTAAGGGTGATTTTATGAGTTTAAATGTTATTTTTTTGGCATTTCAACCGCCTTCCATGTGCGTCTTCTAAGCAGGAAGCATGTTAAAAGTCAAATCGTATCCATTTTACAAGCTTTTTATTAACTTCCAATGTATGTAAGTAGGTATGTAATTTGTTCGGGTGGAATCTTGCAACTCAATTTTGAAGCAGATATCTTCAACCGATTGAGCTGTTATTTTAAGTAAAGGTATAGTTTGGGTGACAATTCAATATTATGGTACCATCGAGCTGATCTGATGACGGAGACAGAAGGTGGCCATGGGAATTCAGTACTTAACCGACGTAGCCCCGTTGAGTTTTGGCTCGTTAGAATCGTCCCGTTGAGTAGTTAATGACGGTATACAGAAAAATACAGTCGGCAATAAAAACTTGTACCGAAAATGTAATTTTTGACAGAAAATTATTATTCATGACTTTGCAATTTTAGTACAGAAATACATAATTTAAAAGCAATGTTTGTTTTAAAATTTAAATCACCACCATAGGTAACATATTGAAGTTATTTAGTTTTTAAATATAATATGTTTGCATTTAACTTATATAATTACGTTAATTACTTTTACTAGTGGCTCTGTTAGCTGCAGAACACGCAAGCCTGTTTTTTTAACCTATAAAATTAACATCTGCTCACAAAACTTCACGACCCTCGGTTGAGAAATGCGTCCTGTAGAGACGAACAGCGGGACAGACACCGGACGCCGGACACCGGCCGGCGGCCGGACAGACAAACGAACCAAAGCTTCGGCGAAAGCTGAAGCATAGAACTTCTTTCGCTTCGCTCTCTCGTTCGATTAGGCCTTCTAATAGCTACTTTTTAGGGTTCCGTACCCAAAGGGTAAAATGGGACCCTATTACTAAGACTCCGCTGTCCGTCCGTCTGTCTGTCTGTCCGTCTGTCACCAGACTGTATCTCATGAACCGTGATGGTTAGATAGTTGAAATTTTCACAGATGATGTATTTCTGTTGCCTTTATAACAATAAATACTAAAATACTGAATAACATACTTAAATGTTTAAGGGGGCTCCCATACAACCCTTTTTATAGAAAATGGTACGGAACCCTTCGTGCGCGAGTCAGACTCGCACTTGGTCGGTTTATTTTTTAATTTCTCCTCTACTCAAAGTTCGTTTAAAAGGGATCGCTTTTGGCTATAAGATCGCCTCTTATTTTACCTTTATCTTCATGTCTCTTTGTTTATTTTGTGTACCTACCTACAGTGTTTAGGTAGGTGAGCAATTTTCTTTAATTTTTTTATTACTTACAGGTACGCATTTGACCTATAAATCTATGATTTGACCACTATCTCACCTGATGGTAAGTGATGATGAGGCCGAGGGTGTTACATGCAAACCTCATCATCATATCAGCCGAAAGACGTCCACTGCTGGACATATACCTCCCCCAAAGAGTGCCAAAGTGACCGGTCCTGCGCTATCCACATCCAGTGGACTTTTACCAGGTCATCAGTCCACCTTGTGGGGGGCCTGGCCTACTCACGCCGCGCAAGCCGGTACGTGGTCGCCGCTCGAGAACCTTTCCGCTCCATCGGCCATCGGTTCTACGTGCATAGATAGATAGTGCCTATTCACTCTCGTCTTGAAAATATCCAAGTTACCTATACGTAACTGGGAAAAGGTTTGCCAGACTTATCCGGCTTGCTAAAAAAACCTAACATATTATTCTTTCTCAAATGTATACCCGTGCTAACTTCCGATATCGCAAGTGTACTAGCTATGCACCCGTGCTGGACGCGCGCCCTAACTAGGTATAGCCGTGGGCAGTGACCCTAACGAGCTGCGAGAGACAGCCGGGACGGTGAAGCGACGCGTGAAATAGTTAAAATGCTGCTGGTTATATTTTAACTGTGTATTATCGTAAAAAATATTAAAGTACGATGTCCAAGTCCCAACCCAAAAGACATGCATGATTTCGATAAAAGAGAATTCAAGACTATTTTACATGCAAGTTTCTGAATTTCGTGAAAACATTACTGAATCTCCACTGCTGGACATAAGCATCCCTGCGAGTCCAGCAGTGGACGTGTTTCGGCTGATATGATGATCACTGAATGTCCTCCTTCCAAGAGCGGGTGGCTGTGGGCTTGTTGGTAACCCCACTGGAATTTCGCTCAATAGCGAACGCATTCAACGCTGCTTCAACGAAGTTCAAAAACTTGTATGCAAAATGGTCATGGATTTTTTTGGCAAGAAGCGTACCAACGTCCTAGAAAAGCAGTGTAAGGATAAAATGATTAAAAATCGTCATTTCTCCCTAATTCAATTCATACAGGATGTTCGGAAAAACAATGTAGGAACTTTAGGAGGACTGGACTATTAGGAACAGTTTAAACCTTAATAAATGTCATAGTCCAATCTGTGATAGTATTTTTAAATCGAATTTTCTAAATTTTATAATATTTTTATAACCTATCACAGATTGGAAGACATACAAGGTTCAAACTCTTCCTAATAGTCAAGTATATCACCTCCTTAAGTTCCTACACCGTTATTCCGAGCAACCTGTATATAAATTAAAGTTTAGTTTTATTCTTTTTTTAGTCGTAGCTCTTTTTTTTTTTAACACATACAGTTGCATAAACAAAAAATTAAGGGGTACACAAAGAGTACCAATAGACATAAAGCTGGGTACAAACCTTTAAGGGGGAGATACACTAGACCATGTAGAACATATTCATCCAAAAACTATTATTTTTTAGCGATTTTTGATTTTTAAAGGAACTTTTACGATTTTAGTATGAAAAACCCAAAATTGGTCAATTAAATGCTGATAACTTCCAATCCAAACAGAAATGTCCGTTTTTTTTATTATTTTAGAAGTCTAATGTGTCCTTGATCGTACCAAAGTAGTTTCAAGCACTATTTTGTCTAAAAAAGTTATGTGCAAAGCATTTAAACTTTACAAAAATAAAAAATAATAATAAAATCTTACTTTTGATGTCATTTAAAAAAATAAATAAAATACGCTAAAAAAAATTTTTTTTTGGATGAATATGTTCTACAAAACACCCTGTATGAAAACTATGTTAACATAACAAACAAATCATAATGAAACATAGAAAAAAAAACAAAGCTTAAAAGATTTATACATTTTAAACTTTATAAAATTCATTAATACCGGTCGTCGACGCAGTATGCATGCACAAGTAGGTAAGTAATAAGTAGGTACATGGGATTAATGAAGACATTTTGGATTTAGACTTTCAGGTGATTTGAATAGTAAGAAGTATCTGTAAGTATCTTAGGTAGTGCTCTTGACAGATTGGTGGTAATTATAGGTAAATAATTGAAAGTTGATAGGAAATCAATTCGTCGTGTGGACTCGTTCGCACTCTTGTGTCAAGCGAACCTTCAAATCAATTAAGGGTCACCATCGACCACGTGGCACCTCTGGAGTGCGCATCTATTGGTTATAGTTTCCGCTTACCATTAACTGGGCCGTACGATTCTCGACCGCCATTGTGGATAAAAAATAGACCTACGGCAATGTTACCGCTATTTCCAAGATTAGCGATAAAGTCGCCATGTCACAGACAAACAGAAGCTACGGTACGGCACAATTAAATATAGACAAGGAGCAAACGGGACAGCACTGGTTTTAAACAGAAAATGGGGAAATCAGGTTGAGAATACTATTCATCACAGTGATAGAATTACATTGACAAAGTTAAAATCACAACCACAAGATATAGTCATAATTCAAGTATATATGCCTACGGGAAGCCACTCAGATGATGAAATTGAAGACATGTACAACCACCTAGATTATTTGTTAGATGCGGTAAACGAAAAAGACTACTTAATAGTAATGGGGGATTTTAACGCAGTGGTGGGAGAAGGGAAGGAAGGGAAAGAGATTGGTCAATTTGGCTTAGGGAATAGAAATGCGAGGGGGGAGAGATTGGTGCAATTTTGCAAAGAAAACAAACTTGTCATTGCTAATACTTTGTTTCAACAACCAAAACGGAGACTGTATACTTGGAAGATGCCTGGAGACGTGAACAGATATCAGTTAGACTACATAATTGTCAAGCAAAGGAATAGAGACCAATTGATCCATTGTAAGACATTACCGGGCGCTGATTTAAATTCTGACCATAACTTACTTACTAGTAACCATAATTTGGAGACGAAGAAAATTGTTAGAAAAAGAAAGAGAAAGAATATTGATCTCACTAAACTTCAGGACTTACACGTAAGAGCGCAATATAGCAATACGATAGGAGATAAGTTAAGTTTTTATAAAAGTAAAGAAGAAGTATATAATAGAACTAATGTACCTGATGACATAGAGACTAAATGGAATAATGTGAGAAATATAATAAGGACTAGTGCAGAAGAATGTGTGGGGAAAGAAAAAATTGTGCCAAGGAAAAGCTGGCTAACAAAAGAGATAACAGACTTAATGATTGAGAGACGAAATTATAGAAATAAAACTGATAGTGATAGTATGAATATATACAGGAAACTTACGAATAGAATAACTACGAAGTGTAGACAACGAAAAGAAGAAGATATACAGAAAAAATGTGACTTAATAGATCATTACATAAAAAGAGGACACATGGATAAGGCATATAGACAGATAAAGGAAATGAATAACCACCATAAAACAAAAAGTACAGTTGTATTGGATCAAAATCAAAAATCAAAATCAAAATCAATTATTTATTCTGCAAATAGGCCACAAGGGCACTTTTGAGATGAGCGAGGGAAAATACTTTTAAATGATAAGGACACTATTATGAGGTGGAAGAGGTACATAGAAGATTTATATGAGGGACAGGGATTGGATGATGAAGATATGGAAGCTGAAGGAAGTGTTAACAAAGATAATGTTGGTCCAGATATACTCAGGGTTGAGTTTGATAGGGCGCTGAATAGTATACAGAACAGGAAGGCGGCAGGTGATGATGGGTTGTATATAGAGCTCATCAAATATGCAGAAAACGACCATATGAAGGATATGATTTTCACGCTTACTCAAGAAATGTACAAAACCGGAGTAATACCGAGGGATTTTCAAGTCAGTAAAACTATAACATTGCCAAAAAAGGTAAACACAGTAAAATGCGAAGAACATAGGACCCTGAGCTTAATCTCCCAGGCATCAAAAATTATGTTAAAAATCATTCAAAATAGAATCAGACCAGTAATGGAAGAATACCTTGGACCAGACCAATATGGCTTCAGACAGGAAAAAGGTACAAGAGAGGCCATACTGGCGCTGAGAATGATTATTGACAGGAGAATGGACCTCGGCCAAGACACGCACATCGCTTTTATTGACTTGGAAAAGGCCTTTGATAGGATCAACTGGAAGAGCATGATGAGGATACTGAAGGAAGCAGGCCTAGACTTTAGGGACCGCAGAGTGATTTTCCAACTGTATAGAGAACAGGAAACCATTATCAGCGTAGGAGAGGAAAGTTGCAGAGCAAAGATAAGACAAGGAGTCCGGCAGGGTTGTCCACTCTCACCCCTAATCTTTAACATATTTATAGAATGCGCCATAAGAAAAATAGTAGAAAAGGGCAAGGGAGGCGTCAGCATTAATGGGCAGAAAGTACAATTTATAAGATTTGCGGACGATATAGCAGCAATGGCCCAAAGTTCAGAGGAATTAAGAGAATTAATGGAACAAATTGATTCAATTTTTACAGAATTTGGACTCAGAATTAACACAGCCAAAACCAAAACTTTGATTACATCAAAATTCAAAAAATTAAAGAAACACATTAAAATAAGAGGAATAGATATTGAACAAGTAAATAAATTTAGATATTTGGGTAGCTTAGTTACTGATGACTCCAGGTGTTCAGACGATATTATATCTAGGATTGCAATGGCCAAAACTGCGTTCAACACCAAAAAACAGCTGTTCAGGGCAAGCGTCTCCAGAAAGACCAAAAAACGACTGATCAAAGTCTACATCTGGAGTCTTGCATTATACGGGTGTGAGACGTGGACAATGACTCAAAGAGATAGAAAAAGGATTGAAGCTTTTGAAATGTGGCTCTGGAGGCGAATGGAGAAAATAAGCTGGACGGACAGAATGACAAATGATGAAGTGTTGAGAATGGTGGGAGAAAAAAGAAACTTGCTGAACACAATTGAAAATAGACGAGGCAAAATGATAGGTCACTTGATAAGACACGACATTTTCTTTAGAAATATCATAGAAGGTAAGATCGAAGGATCAAGGGGTAGAGGTCGACCAAGGATAAGCTTTGTACAGCAACTAAAAGCAAAAGCAAATGTCTTGTCTTACCGGGACCTAAAGAAATTAGCCGAGAACCGAGAGAACTGGCGCATACTCCACCGACAAGAGCCAAGCTCTTAAATATTGATGATGATGATGATCGACCACGTGGCACCTCTGGAGTGCGCATCTATTGGTTATAGTTTCCGCTTACCATTAACTGGGCCGTACGATTCTCGACCGCCATTGTGGATAAAAAATAGACCTACGGCAATGTTACCGCTATTTCCAAGATTAGCGATAAAGTCGCCATGTCACAGACAAACAGAAGCTACGGTACGGCACAATTAAATATAATTGTCACCTGACTTACATATAATGCTGAGAACTGATTCAAATTTGGTTCATAAACCTTTAAATTAAACCTATGATTACCTTCATTTTATCATGTTAAACTTAAATAAAAAAAGAAAGAAATAAATATTTATTTGCCATTAAATGTGGTATACAAGTGGTGTTACATGATACGTTATAGAGCCATACACATTTAGACTTTAAAAAGCCATGCAAATAAAAATTAAATAAACTAAAATTAAGATTAATCAACATTATTATTTAAAAAATTAAAATGCATTAATATAACAACAAAATTTCCTAAAGCGCCATTTTACCGCCACCGAAGGACTATCCGAAAATTGGAAAACTGTGAATTTATGCTTTTAATATTCTTTTCCAGGCAGCAATTATGTCCGCTCAATAGGTATGCGTCGCCCGATTTATGCCTGGCGTGGCCGAATAAGTGATAGTGCAGAATTGACTGCCATTTTTATTACTGAGCAGTTTGCTTTTAACTATTCAGCCATGAGCAACTAAAGGCGTGCGGCTTGGTGGCGTGGCCACGGCAACCGCATGTTGTTGTTGTTGTCAGGGATGTCGCGGATGCGATTTTTTTGACATCCGCGAATGCGGGTGCGGATTTTAGGGTCAAACAGTCAAACACACACATTAATCAACGTCCGTATTTTGGCACCAGGCGCAATTTATGACGTCGAGTTGCGGAAACCCAGCCCGCGCACCTACCTACAACTATATCCTATATTATATATATGTATATATATATATATACTAGTTTCCACCCGCGACCTCGTCTGCGTAAACCCGGGCTAAAAGCTATCCTATATTTTAATCCAGGCTATAAACTATCTTCATCCAAATCGGTTCTGCCGTTTAAGCGTGATTGAGTAACAAACATCCAGACATCCAAACATCCAAACTTTCACATTTATAGTATAGGATAACGTCCATATTGCTGCTGGCATATAGGTGCTGGCTAAAAATCAGCGCTGTAGGTGTCTGATGCTGAGCCAGTGTCCGGTTCACTGCCGCAGAGACACACTTGTTACATGTTTTTTACTGTTTTTTTTTTGTTTAACATGTGTGTTAGTGAATAAATGTATATTTCTTCTTTCTATATTGGTCACGCGGTACTCAAACACGTTGCGACTGATTTACAGTCGTTGCAAACCTAACTAATCATCACCTGAGCAAATGCGGCGAATAGTCAGATGTTATTGACTAATGACGAAAACACCGAACTAGCGCGCGGCACGCGCCGTGTCGGCCTCTTTCATGTCGCGACTTGTATTACATCCGCATCCGCAAAAAGTACACATATTTTTTTGCGGATGCAGATACTGAAAATGACAAGTCTGCAACATCCCTGATAAGTATTATGGCGTACGCTGCCAAAGTCACACAGACTATAATGTTTGTTACGTCGTAGTATAATAACTGAAGGGATTCCCAGGGGGAAGTACTATAATCAATCACTTCTCTGAGATCATCTCAATGGATGTCGAACAGTCAATCCCTTGCGAATTTACTGTCAACATTGTGATATTTCCTGCTATGCAAAGTTGTTGATCTATGAATGAAGAATGTAGGGAAGTGTCTACAGCCTTTTCGACGCAGTATACAATTCATTGATAATTTAGTCACAACTGTGAATGAATGAAGACCGGGAAGTAAAGGAATCATCATCGTTTCCAGCCCATAATCGCCTACTGCTGAGCATAGGCCTCTCTTGAGTTTTCCAGCCGTCCCTATCCTGGGCTACTTTTATCCAGAAGTGACCCACGATCTTCCTAATCGTCCGCCCATCGAGCTGGCGGACGGCCGACGCTCCTTTTACCTAGAAGTGGCCACCAATCGGGCACTACGACAGATTAAAGGAATGATATATGTTATTACATGTAACGTATAATCACGCTTGTTTCCTGCCCCCCTATTCTGTAACATGTTTTAAGCTCACCTCAACGCTCACCCACAATTATACCTTGACACCGCGATGTGAAGTAATTAAGCGAAGGTAGAGGTTTAGTTTTTAGCCGCATTAACGCGTAGCGAATAACAGCCCTGAAGAGGTAGTAAGATATAACTCATTTTCACTTGCTAATTGCTCTTCGTACAGTCGCCATCACATACATAGGTACACTATAGGTGTTCAAAAATATCGGCACATGCACCCTAATGCCTTGAAAATAGAGGTGTGTTCCGATGTTGGTGAGCTGCTTGTTGGCTCCGATGTATGTGATGGCGACTGTACCTACATGTTCGTCAGTTTAGTGTAAAATAAATGTTCTTACCCTTCTAGCTTCCTAGGCAGGGCCACTACGAACAAGGCTAAATATCATCAGGTTACAGCTGAGTGAATGATGGCAGCTTCAGCGAGGTGCAACTTCTGTATGTTCGGTGCACCGAAATACAAAATGGCGGACGTGGTACCGGGCGGTAGGTGTTGCACGTCGTGGCAAATAAAATGTGAACAAAGTTCACAGTTTTTCTTTTAATTCACTTCAATGAGTGACCTGCCAATGTGATGCAAAGTGATGAGCAAAAATGTGGCTCCTGATCTCAACATTTAATCTTTGAACAATTGAGAAGACAAGGTATTATAAATTAAAGAAATTTAATTATTTTAGCTGTCCCTATGGTCAGCCGTATTTTCTGCAATAAAGAAAAAAATGCAGAACATACGGCTGACCATAGGGCTGGCTACTTCCTCGGCCAACGGATTGGAATTGCAATTCAACGAGGAAATGTGGCCAGCCTTATGGGCACCCTTCCCACAAGGGCTGCGACCTCGGAGAGGATACTAGTAGTTAAGTGAATTTAAGTGTCTAGCGTTAAGTTTTTACAAGCTTTATATTAACTTTTCGTATGTATGCAAATATATAAGTATGTAAGTTGTCCGTCAAAATTTGCAATCAATTTTTCAGTCACTTGCCGTTATCCGATTGAGCTGAAATTTTGGGTATTAGTATAGTTTGGATAACAATTCAATATTATGGTACCGTCGAGCTGATCTGATGCTGGAGCCAGAAGGTGGCCATGAGAATTGAGTACTTAACCTACGTAACCCCGTTGAGTTTGAGCTCGTTAGAATCGTCTCAATGAGTAGTTGATGACGGTATACAGAAAAGTACTCGGCAATATAAGCTTGTACCAAATATGAAATTTTTGACGGAAACTTATTTATTCATTATGTTTCAGAAAGTGTATGCTCTTCAGTGTCAATTATACACAAATAATGACATTAATTAATTATATAAACACAATATATAATTAGCTGTAACTGTATATTTGGGTGAATCAACATTTTTCCGTCACTAGTTGCCATGATTACGTTCTTTGTGTCACTTTTTAAATTTAAATGCAGTTTTGTGGGTTTACATCATTCATTGTGGTTTTCTTGTCATGTTTAACCCCTTTTTATGGACCATCTTCTGAGCATGCTAGAAGACCATGTTGTAACATTTTTTTCTGATGTCTAACGCGACAGAACAACAAGAACCATTTTAAGAATAATGCCCAGCTGAGCAACTTTTAAAATCTCAATTTTTTGACGCAATGTTTCTGTCGCGCTGTTGTGGGCGGCGGGGGCTGTCTATGCGATAAGGACAACTGCAGTTCGAACTAAAATTCCCACGCACGCACGTGGTTTCACTCATCCTCCAACTTTACCCACCATCCAATCTTTGCCCAGGAAGGAAATATAACTAAGAGTACATTTATCTGAGAAAATTTTTGAAGCAAGTTTTTATTTGGTCATAATATTTAAGTTATAATTTGGTATTCTTAGTTATAATTTGGTATTCTTAGTTATATTTCCTTACTGGGCAAAGATTGGACGGTGGGTAAAGTTGGAGGATTTGACGGTACTGCGCCTTTTTTGCAGTCATTTCAATTAAGCCGTTTTTGCGATTTTTGAGGCGCTGTAAGTTTCTTTAAAATAAAAAAATCCAAAAAAGCGAAACATAGCGGCATAGATATTCATGATATTGACCTAATTTGAAAAAATAATTTCTCTAGGTTCAAAAACCAGGGAGGAAACAGTCGAGAGCATTTGTATGGGAAAATCGCAGATAGGCATTCCTCTTAAGTAGGTATTGTGTTACTATTTATGTGGTGGTTACAATATTCTATGTGTTATGACCACCAGATTCTCTACCAAGTTTATAACATAATATTCGTAAATCTGAGTTGAGTTAACGTGCATTACTCATAGCCGGCTGAGAGCGACGCTCGGGTTATTAAAGTCACATTGACGATGACTCAGACAGTGTTTGAGCAAATCATACTAACACCTGCCTCTCGTGTACTATCTAATACCTACACTTACAGCTGTAGGGAGCTGGAATTGATTTAAACGTAGTATTTAGTGTTCTTTTAGAAGTTGGGTAAGTACCTCCACCGTAGATCTGATGGCGAGTCATCATTTCCTTGCTCTTATCCCATTTACCCAAGTAACACAGGCGCAGCATGTCTTTTTCTTCCATACTTCTCTGTCAGCCGTCTCATCACTCACTTCTTTTCTCTTCATATCGTCTCTCACACGGTCCATCCACCTTTTCCTTGGCCTACCTCGTCTCTTACATCCATCCACATTAATACTCTTTTGGTCACATGTTCCTGATGGCGAGTAAGGTTGCACAATGATGCGCTGTGTGTGTTCAGTGTGAGGAACCTAAATTTTGCTTTAGCTATCAACACAACGATTCCTCAGATCGATAAGGGTTGGCAACGCGCTAACAGGCTATGTTTTCTACTTACCATCATAATCATAAGCTTATTTGCCAACGTCGTAGGATAAGAGATTCAAACGTTCATACTGATTAGGAAATATTTAAACTATAAGTTTTTTTTCAGATTTTCATTTTCATTCAAGATCGTTAGCGTTTCAAAAACCAACATTTCGCATATCTACTTACTCATCTAAAGAAACCAACGTTTAAAAGACGCAGATACTCGTATGTATGATCTGTGTGAAGGTGACTGACCCAATATTTGAACAAGCGTTGGGCCAAGTAATTAATGAGTCACCGGATGTCTTGTGGACATTACACATTTATATGTATTTGACAATGTGTTTTGTGACCGATTCGCCATTTTTTGTAATTTTCTAGCTACGCCAAATATTTGGCTGCCTTAAGCTAAAAGCCCTTTGATTGTTTTGCTCTTATTTTATTTAGTTTTCTTTGCGTTCATTTAGTTTGTTTTTTGCGTTGGGTAAGTATTACGTAAAGGTGATGTTAGATTAGGTCATTCGATTACACATAAGTGATTCTAAAAATGTTAATTAGTTTTTGAAAAATGTCGGAAAATTAAAGACGTTCAATATACCTTAATAATAATATGATGGTTTGAAGATCTTAGTTTTGTATCAGTTTTATTTCAATCTTTGACTGCAAATATATTCATTTTGAAATAAGCTTATCAATGTTATTAATATCAAGCCCACCCAAAAAAGCTACGGCTACGGCTAATTTCTGAGTCTACAAATAAAGACGATCGCTGGATTATAATCGTTATTAATCAACCCAGCCTACTTGACAAGTGTAAAAATTGATTATTCTTCCATTACCGATAAACAAGAAAATCTCTGAAAACATCACGATTCAACTAGTTTTGGATATTCTAAAGATGTTTCAATACGTAATAATCAAAAAATGTTTGCTGTTTGTGAATAGAGAATTGTGACGTCATTTGTTGTTCACATCCCATTAAGTTTCATAAAGAGTTCCTGATTTGAGTATCGGTCAACATCTCTTATTGTCGAATTATTTAAATAGTCTAAGGACCTATACTTGTTCATGTCCCCATGTGTAGCTCGCTCGAACGAAGCGCAGAAATGGCAGATATATCTGATTTACTACCCTGACTAAATTCACTCTGCATTCTACCTGCGGACTATACGAGTATCTAGGCAAATTATTCAAGCTGCGTCTGGTTAAGACAGTTTCAGCCATATTTCAGAAACTGAAAGCTATTGAAAGAAATGAGCAATTCTGGATTTTAGGAAAACTTATACAGGGTTTCGTATGGCTATACGACGTAATGGGAAATAACTTTTATATTGATGATTATCATATTTTGCTATATAGAGCTACTAAAAAATGCTAAATTTAAATATAAAAAAATAATGTTTGCCTTTTTTTAAATAATGATGCCAAGAAAGATTAATACGGCGTCCACTGCTGGACAAGGATCTCCCCCAAAGAGTGCCCCAATGACCGGTCCTGCGCCACACGCATCCAGCGGACACCCGCGATCTTTACCAGGTCATCAGTCCACCTTGTGAGGGGTCGACCCACGCTGTGCCTGCCAGTACGTGGTCGCCACTCGAGAACCTTTCCACCCCAACGGCCATCGGTTCTACCACTGCCACTTAAGTTTGACGATTCAGAGGGCTATATACCTAGGTACCTTGGTTCTGCTGCGGATAGCCTCATTTCTGATGCGATCACGCAGAGAAACTCCCAGGATAGCCCTCTCCATTGTACTTTTGGTGACTTTGAGCCTTCTAATAAGGCCATATACGGCCTTCTTATATGCACACGTAGCGGGCAGTAATTGCCAAATTATGGGCAGGTTGTGATGTAAAATAATACCTACTTACTTTTCACCATACATAACATATTTGATCAGTATTACATTGACCGAGTATGTAGGTGAGCCACCAAACATATTTGCCTAGCAATATTGGGCTTTAAGTTCCAAGCTTAAGGACTACAACACTTGAAAACATCTTCTTAACTTTAAATACACGCTTAGTTACAAAATATCGCAACTCAGATAATCTCTATGTTCGAATTTTAAACGTTTACGGATAGAAATACGGTTCAAACTGTTTTGTCTGATTTGAAATCAAGTAAACTCAAAATGTGATATTCGGTTTTATCTACTACAGTGATTAAAGTATTGTCATCATTATAAATATAACCTGAACAGGTTTTAGGCATACAAGTTGCCATGGTGCCAAGCTTGAGTTTTGAACAAACATGACATCATCATTATGTAATATGGAATCATGTTAATAATGAATAACTTTGGGTATAAAATTAACCAAAACGATTTAAAACTAAATAGTGGCTGTATGAGGTGCAGAACTCGCGGGCCTGTCTTTTTTAGGGTTCCGTACTCAAAGAGTAAAACGGTACCCTATTACTAAGACCCCGCTGTCCGTCTGTCTGTCTGTCCGTCTGTCACCAGGCTGTATCTCATGAACCGTGATAATTAGACAGTTGACATTTTCACAGATGATTTGTATTTCTGTTGCCGCTATAACAACAAATGCTAAAAAACTGATATTTTTGCCGTTTTTTACGCTCCTCAAAGCAACGCTAAAAATCTGGTAATAGAACATAATCAAGAAGCCATCGAAAGCGTTCAAACCATTAAATTTCTCGGAGTGATGTTGGATTGCCATTGTAACTGGCAAGCTCATGTTGAGTACCTGGTCGGTAGGCTGAACAGATTTGTGTTTGCTCTGCGCCGGATATCACAGGTGGTATCCCAAGAGTCTGCTCTATTGGCGTTTCATGGCCACATTACGTCAAACCTTCGTTACGGTCTTATCTTATGGGGAAACTCCACACTTGCCCAACGAGCGTTCCTATTGCAAAAAAAATGCGTTAGAGCGATCTGTGGCGCCAAAACGACAGATTCATGTAGACCGTTGTTCAAAAAATTCAAAATCCTACCGTTACCCACATTGTACATTTACGAAATGTGTCTTTTTGTGAAAGCTCATATTAGCCAATACAAAATTATGAAATCTAACCCTAGACCAACTTCTAAACACCATGGACTCAATATCTATTATCCAAATCATGTCTCTTCTCATTTCGGAAAAAAGTATTATTTTCATGTCTGTCAAAATTTTCAACCATTTGCCTAATGACCTGAAATCCTTGGATTGTCAAGGTTTCAAAACCAAATTATTTAAGTGGTGTCTACAAAGAATGTTCTATACTGTTAATGAACACTTTGTAACCACAAATGCCTAATGAATTTTATTATTTTCTCTGACCACTTTCCTTTTTGCATGACATTGATTTATTTGATTTCTATTTTAATTAAATTTTTTACTTTTTTACTAATTTAATTCGATATTAATATAACAATAAATAAAAATGACATAATTTCAATGACATGCATATTGAGAATCAAAATATTATACGCCAAACTCTGGCTGATTGTGATGTAACCAAAATACTAACCCTAACACCATTTTACAGTAATGTTTACTGGTTTAGCCATAAAATAAACAGGAGCGATTTAGCGAGAATTCTACCCAGCGTTCTATTCTAGTGAAAAGACAGTAAATTTGCTTCGAGCCTTTTGCCGAGCTGAGCAATTTTGATATTGTTCTGCCGACTCCCCTACCGCCCACATTTCCTGCAAAGGATTTACTAGAGCGTTCTCTAAAATGATCGTGAACATGTTCATAGCGATCGATGTACGGCTCTATGCTTGTATTGCCTCTGTTCATTGTTAAAGTTCGACAAAAACGGCGAATGCTCGATGTTCAGTTACATGTGAAGCCTTATAGGGGTGTAGACGCCAAATAAAATAACCAATAATGATTAATTTTCTCGAAAAGGGATTTAAAATATTGCCAAATGGAGAAAAAAGTATATTACCACAAAAAAAAACTTTTCAAAGTTTTAAGAGGGTGTATATTCTGTCTGTTCCTTTTCTGCAAAACGCACAATAATAAATTTTGAGTCTCACATTCACTGGGAAATCTATTGCTTGTATTACTTAGTTAACATTTGTTTGTTTTTAGATTCCTTAGTAACAGTTTTCAATATTGTAACATTTCTTTCCACATTAGGAACTTCCACGGCACCAAACGACAATGTCCCCGAAAAAATCTAATCCAAACTTCTGCCATTCTCCACACTGCTTCAGTGGTGGAATTTAATATCGAAAGACGCAATTAAGGTAAAAATAAAGGGAAAACTGTCCAGTCGAGGGGAATTCACAATATTGTAGTTTTTTTTATCTTAATTTAAGGAGCTTGGTCCTTAAACGAGAATGTCGCTCCTTACGTACGCTAGTGGAGATACATCTATCATACACAATTAATATTGTAGTTGACGACGAGATGGGATGTCTCGTGAACGTAAGTACAAAGCACAGCAGTTGCAGTATAGGTATCGTGTATAGCGGCGTTAATAAATAATTGGGCCATAATTGTTTTTGATGCCTATAAAAACGTCCCGTGTACATTTTAACCCATATTTTTTTACATATTCGGGTACTTTAGCTTCAGAAAACTATTATTTTCTAAATCACAATGAAATATGCATACCTGAATGATGATTTTTATAGAAATTTTTTGAAAGCGAGGTGATGGTTTTTAAAGCTCGAAAGTATAACCCATCCGCTGTACCTAGGATCGTGCTGGGCGGTGTGCCCCTCAATGTAGTAGATAAGTTCAAGTATCTGGGGCATTTCATCGATAATAAATTGAATGATGATTTGGATATGGAAAGGGAAAGGAGGGCCATGGCAATAAGGGGCAATATGCTTGCCCGCAGATTTGCACGGTGTGACACGCAAGTAAAGCTGACACTATTTAATAGTAGATTGTACAACAAGTGCATAAAACGCACCATTTTACTCGAGACGTTTATCCATCCGAGCGAGCTTGCGAGCGAGGATAGATATAAAGTCGAGTGTAAAATGGGTTTTATGGACGAGTTGTACACTCTACTTTTCACTTCGATTGCGAGGAAATGAAACAGCAACACGTAAAATAATAAATGAGACGAAATACAAATTATAAGTTTGTTTCATGAAGTTTTATTGTGTACTTTGGCTGTTGGTATCTTTGCCTTGGTCTTAGAATACGAACGAAACGAAATAAAATAAAGAGGTTGTTGTATGAAGTTAAAGATGTTCGTGTGGCTGTTGCAGCGATTGCCTTGGTCTTCGACGAAGATTTTACTTTATGCTCTAGAGCATAAAAAGCGACTTTATGTCGCCTACGCACGACATAAAGACGAACTTTTAGAGCATGAGAAGTGAAAAGTATATTGTCAAACGTTTTACACGTGCAGTCTGTGGGTGAGTTATACACAAAGGGCCTATAACACAACACGCGTCCAGTACAACAACACCTTGCGAATGCTGTTGAGGCTGCCAAAGCACTGTAGTGCGTCGGGTATGTTTGCGGAGGCGCATACTGACGAATTTTTTGCCATAAGGCGAAAAAGAATAGCCTCACTTCTAAGGCGAGTGCGAGGCAGCAACAACAGCCTTCTGAAGGAGCTGGCAGAGCGTCTCAACTGTCCGCTTACCATGTACTGGTCGCAGGTGGTTATTGGGAAGGCCAAATAAATAATAAATTTTGCTAAATAACGTACTAACATAGCAAATTTAGTTATTGTTATTTTATATTTTTTGTACTTACTAACTAACTAACTTTCTGTGGATCGTATCTGGACTGAAATAAACGATTTTTATTTTTTTATTTTTATTTGAATCAAACTAAAAACAAAAAAATTGTTTGGTAAGTGGACATTTTTTTTGAGGGGTCATGGGGACTGGTAACGCAGTTGTAATTTGAGTGCCAAATTAGTTTTTTTGGTAAAAAAGCTAGGATGGTGGGGAAATTCATAATTAACATTGAGGCCCGGTTGAGAACTATTTAACGTAACATACTAGGAAAATATTTCGAGTCATCTAAAATTAAGTGAAAGTGTTTATAAATTTTCATCTCTATTTTAGGCAGTAAAAAGAATTTTGACCCAATTATCTTATCATATCTTAATATCAGAGAGGCAAACTTATGTGGTGCGGGCACTGGTTTGTATTTTTCCCATGCTTCGGGCAGGCCGTATGGTTGTTTGCTGCCATCGAAGCCGTAACATACAAAAATACCGGTTTGTTAAGATTAGTTTCAAGAAAACCTCATTTTAAATAACATACTTAAAAAGTTTTACCTACTAAATCATCATATCAGCCGAAAGACGTCCACTGCTGGACATAGGCCTCCCAGAAAGAGTGCCACAAATGGCCGGTCCTGCGCCACCCGCATCCAGCGGACTCCCGCGACCTTGACTCTCCTCTCCATTGCTCTTTGGGTGACTTTCCTTCTTATGAGGCCCATTGTAAGCGACCATGACGTGGTCAGTGGTTAAGGTTAGTTTAGAGACGTCTCAAACAAGTTTTACCTAATAAATATATGACATGATTCGAATCGATATCTCCGCTTTCATGTCTCGGTCATTCATAATAAAAATGACAAGGATATAAAAGTAAAGCTTTCGAGCGTCTGTCAATTAAGATAATCGTCTATTATTAGTAACCACAAAACCTGTATTATTCGTTCGTACCTGACACGGTAATGTGTGCAAAGATATCTCACACATCCTAACAGCTCTTATTAAATTGTGTTCAGATCTTTTTGCACGATGATCGCCTAGTTCATTCATAAATATATTATAACCTATATATTATACCTTATAGCTGTGTTGGGAGTTGGGAGTGAGGGACCTGCATGTCTCTATCTGCCAACACAGCGAATCCTCAAGTGATTAAAGGGTCGGCAACGCACTTGTGATACTTCTGGAGTCACAAGTGTCCATAGGCGACGGTACCAGCTTAACATCAGGCAGGCCGTAAGCTTGATTGCCAAAAAAAAACTATTTAATATAGGTACTCGTTCGTCAATATAAACGTAAAAGTGTTAGGCAAAGTAAATAACGGATACATTTTCGAAACAGTAACGAACTAACACCGATACGGCAAACAGAGTTGACATCCACTGGCTAGACACACATTTTGCTACAAAACGCATTCTTATCACCATCGAATCAAGATTCAAAATCGAATAACAGATCTACAAACACAAGTTGGTCATTTTCCGATTGACAAACTTGAGGAAGGCTCTCGCGTAAGGCTTATCCAGTCGTGTTAAGGTTGAATTTGCCTTGTGTCAGGTGTAAGTGTGGTGAGTTGCAGTCATGCATCCGACAGATGTCACTGTCGGCCATAACGAGGTGTCAGCAGATTGGCGCGGAACCGTATTTATGGAGGAAATGTTTGCGAACAAATGACTGCGCGGTGATTTGAAAGAGTTTGATAGGTTCTTGCGAAATTGGTCGTAGTACATTATATAATTATCCTCGTTGATTGGTATTGGCGGATACATTGGTATAGGAGGACAGTTATATCCTGCTGCCTGTATATTATTTATTAATCTGTGAAACCGCACACGTCTTGAAATATCATCTGCACTTTAACTAAACACAATTTAATAATTTCAAGGAACCTTGTTAGTGGTTATAATTTACTTCAATGAATAATTATTTTAAATCTTCATTCAGCATTAACATAGTAAATATAAAATAATCTGAAGAGTTTCGTAGAACTCGCCCACCACAAACATAGCTTAGTCAGAACTCTATTCGACAAGCGCAAGTCTTATGGCGATTACATGGAGATTTCTGACGAGGTGCAATGCATTTCCTTGGCAATACAGCTGCCAGGAACTCTTAAAGGCTGCATACCTAATGGACATTGAAAACTTTGTATGGACAATTTTTTGAAAGCACAAGGGTGATTCTACGAGCGTTCAGATTTGAATCCCCTTTCCCAATAAATTGGTAGTAGTCCTGGACTTGTTACAAATACCTGAAGATGCCATGCCAGTTTGCCGGTACATTGACAATAATGGGGGCAGCGGTTGGAACGCTCGTAGAATCACCCACAAACCAACGTTTAAATGCGTCATGACCTCCGATCAGAAATATTCAATACATACCTACTAGCTTTTGCCTGCGGCGATTTCGTCCGCGTTACTTGTTTGTTTAATTGCCTTATACACTCCCATTTTCACCCCTTTTAACCGATAGTTACCGGGATCAATCTTCTCAGATTATCTCCATACCAAAATCAGTTTAGCGGTTAAAGCGAGAAAGGTTCCAGCCAAATAGACAGGCAGACTTACTTCCGCATTTATAATATTAGGTAATACCTTTTGCACGTGACTTGTTCCGCCTGGAATTCGTTTATATCGTATCTCTATGCAAACTTCCGCCCCCTATTTCACCCCTTTTAAGGGATGATTTCCCGGTTAAACACTAACTTATATTATTCGCAGGGTCTCAAACGATCTCAATATCGCATATCATTTTAACCGGTTCAGCAGTTTAAGCGTGAAAAACTGACAGACAGTCATGCAGACAGACTTCGCATTTATTATAATGTTAGTAGTAAATTATTTCGTATATTAGTAGATAGGTATGGATCCAGAGGTCAATCTACGGCAGACACGTAGCCTTTATAAATAACAGAGCTGTACAGGTCACAGACCACAATAGATAACACGTGTAGGTGTGGAGTCCCTGTGGACCGACCGGTTGGCAATTACATTGTTAAGCGTTCTCGTCATTACTTCCACTTCAACGAAGCCATTCAGTGTCACGACAATACCACATTTTATTTATTTATCCGTTTTTTTTTTTGCAAGAGGCATCATCATATTTACAAATACCTGGTACAGAATACGCATAGATGTCATCATCATCATCATATATCGGTATCTTGTCGGTAGAGCAGTTTCCATTCATCTCTATTCTCAGCTTTCTTCTCCACATCCGATACGATACGCTGTTTACTTTTTCTTTGATTTGGTCCGTAAAAGACCTTCTTGGTCTCCCTCTCTTCCTCTTTCCCTCTTTTATAGTTTTCATCTGCACCTGCATCTGCTTTTGTCTGCACATAGGCGGCTGAGGGAGAGTGGTCGCTCTTGTACTGCTGAGGGTTGACAGTACGCGTTCGGCAGCACCATGAGTGACAGTATAAATATGTCGGAGGGGTGCTGATGTGTGGTGAATGTGGTCGCACATTCGCCGCAAAAATTGGCTATGTCAGTCACCTGAGGGCGCACCAGCGACGCTCTCAGCAGTGATTGCAGTCGCTGAGGCCGAATACGGCTAGGAGAAGATAGTAGTATAGTTTTCATATAACGATCGTGTTGTAACAAGTGTAGAAACACCTTGCCTCTTCTGTTCTCTGTGGTTTTTAACAACGTCCTATTTTCTTTCATCTTTTTTTTATACAACGACGGTGGCAAACAAGCCTACGGCCTGCCAGATATTAAGCTGGTACCGTCGCCTATGGACACCTTTGACTCCAGAAGAATCATCTTCTCAAGCACTTCCGCGTTCCTCTTTTTACTAGCTTTTATTTACTTTCACTTATCTCGTTGTCGGTCTGTCTGTCTGTAATCAAATCTTGCAAGTTAAATTTGACCCACTTCCCGGTTTCCGATTGAGCTGAAATTTTGCATGCATATAAGAAAGAAAGAAGACATTTATTTACTACTCAAAAGTAATAAATTTGTAAAATATGTACCAGTAGCCAAATGGGATAGAAAGAAAAACACAAAGCAAAAAACGCGGAACGGTTGGGATAGGAAAGTGCTGGATGGGTTAAGATTGGGATTTCTGGAGCGTCAACAAATAGCCCTTAAGCTGACGCTTAAAGGTATACTTGCTAGACGCTCCTTGAATAGATGGAGGGAGATCATTCCAACACTTGGACGCCGCGAACCTAAAACTACCTCGAAACGCCGTGGTCCGATGCATTGGCACCAGAATCATCGCCTCACACCTACGCTTACTCTTGGGCCACACAAGTCGTATGTATATCGCATGACAATGCAATATTATGATGACATGGAGCTGATCTGATGCTGGAGCTGAAAGGAGGCCATAGGAACTCCGCAATAAAACGACACAACCCCATCGTTTGGGCTCGTTAGAATCGTCACAATAAGGAGTTGATGATGGTATGCAGAAAAGTACAGTCGGCAATAAAAGCTTGTACCAAAAATCAATTTTTTGACAGAAACTTGTTTATCCATCCAACCCGGGCAGTAACCCACCTGGATTCTACGAATCACGCCGTGTCTTGGAGTATCTACTAACCAAATACGATGGTCCAGCAGAAGACTTTAATTTTTTTACGAGTGCAGCTACTAACTACCTGGCAGAATGTAAATTTAGACTGTAAAACAGTGTGTTTTAATTGCCATACGATAAATAAATAAATAAATCCGTCCAACGAATCCTCTCCATCCACCGATATATCGATAAACAAAACTTAAATAACTAGCACAATAATACGCTAAGATGGCGACACACGGCGCATTTTCTGGGGATCAAACAGCCGGCCTCAAAACCGCAGGAATAGCACACCCTTTGGTCTTATACACACTTGTCTACATTGCTTAATTCACGAGGAAGCTAAGACAGAGGAATAACATCTCGCTCTTATTTGGAGCAGCCCATCTGGAAAACTACCTCGCAGCAGTAATACCATCACTACTCGGTCTTTTTGTATACTGTAGTGTTGTGTCCTGGTGAGCTGGGTCGCCAGAGCTCCCGAAGAGAGCTGTGTTGGAGTGAGGGTCTTGTCTCTGATCGGATTTGTCTCTAGCTCTCGACACAGCGAAACATCAAATCTATAACGGGTACCGCACTTGCTGTTCCTCTGGAGTCACAAGCTTGTACTCGTATATGCTACAATAGGTTCAATTTAAAAAAATGCCGTTACAGGCGTCTGGCAGTCTCAAAACTTGGCATTTTTGTTCGCACACACACTGTTAACACGTAAATTACAATCTGCTTAAAAATGGAATAGCGATGGCTGAAATCAGCCATAAAACTCTACCTACGAGTACGCCTCACATTGTTGACTTAACGTAGAAAATAACTCCGGACTTTATACCGTTTCAAATCGAATGGAATGAAATAAATCCACTTTCCACAATACACACCGAATAAGAAAGATTTTATATCCTCAGACAAACAATTGGATACGTCAGCAGTTTTAAGCATGATTGCTCCGTTGTTAAATAAATCGGCGCCATTTTGCCCGTCCGCCATTTTCTTTTATGGCGGCCATTTTGTGACGCGCGTAATCCGCGCGACGGTTTTATGTCATTTTACACGGATTGTTATGCGATCGCGCTGTTTAAGTGATATTTTATGACGCTTTTTAACGTATACTCGTTTATTTTGTTCTGTGGAACGAAATCGTTTTTATAAGCAGGTATATAAAGAGAAGCTGTGTACTACCTAAAATGGGCCTACTTTACTCCCTGTTGGTAATTTTGCTCCAATTTTGTATTCATGTTCATTACAAGTCGACTCAATAGTCAATTTGTTAAATTTTCCGAGCGCACTCGATGCATTGCCAATGAAATGAAATTTCTGAATGTAAGTCTTTCGTTTCGCCATTTTCTACTTCTGTCAGGTAGAAGTACAATAATTCGAAAAACATATTATGAGAAAAAGCTACTTCTATCTCAGCAAGTGGTCATCGATTCACGATTAGTATGTTTTGATGTATTTTTGTAGGTATAATCGGCTACCTATTCCATGTTAATAATGTTTTTAGAAAAACAATGATTTAAAAATTTGCAGCAAATTTGGTACAAAGTAGGCATTTCACTGTATCTAAAATCTAAACATGATCTTATAATACGTAAGAGAACCGCCTCCCTGATGCGCCGCTTGCGTGACAGCTCCAACAGCCTCGTGCGGTCTGGGGCTGGAGTCCCCTGCCTGCGCTGTGTGGAAGCACTGGGACTCGGTGCACATGAGAGGCTCTGTGTATAATATATTGTAACATTAGATTTAGGTACCTGACTAACTTAGGATAAGCAATTGTATACTAACACAATGGGCATGGTCTGAATTAAAAAAAAATAATTTTTAATTGAATTATAAGTACACTGATAAGGAAAGCGGGTACATTTATTTTGATTCAGGTCAGTTACTACCTACCTACTGTAATCAGAAGAATGCAGTCTTCAGGAAAAGTAGCTATGCGGAGCTAGTGTTCAAAATGATTTACAGCTGTGAAAAGAATAAGGATTATTTCGATCAATTTGAGCATTTTATTTTGCGTAGCTACTCCTACTCCTAGACTTGTCCACCTAGCGTTACCCTACTAGCGTTATTCCTGTTTGTGCCCTATAGGACCCCCAGGTTTGCTTTGGGACCTTATCACAAGATTTGGTATAGCTTTGGTATTTTGCTTAATTTTATTGCAATCAACAAAGCATAATTTAATTTTGTATAAAGCAATTACGCTGCTAATGAAATTTATAAATTTCAAATTATACGATAAATTGAAAAATTTAGGCGTAGATGTCGCCACTCGCCTCCCTAAGGCGTTTTAAGAAAGAACTGATTGAAAGATTTAGTGGCCGAGACAGATTGTTCCGATAGCTCAGTTAGTTAGTAGCGACGGCCCATGTATGCCTGTTGTCGCCGGTTCGAATCCGGCTCGGAGCCTAAATTTTTCCTTTAATTTGAAAGCATAATTTACCAGAGTAAGTTTTGATACTTTGCAAACAAACACTGTAGACTATAGACGCTTGCAACTCTTTCAATTATTATTAACAATATATTACAAGAACAATATTCCTTTGCTATTGAATTAAATGTCATTGGCTCAGTGGACGTGGCGTAAGCAACATCTCCTGCCAGCATCTCCTGATGATGCCTCGTAGAGAGGCGAAACACGTGTCGATATTTTTCATTATTAGTGGTGGTTTGCTGTAATTTTTTTGCATATTTATACGCAAATAGTTTTTGATCTACGCTGATCGACCAGCACGTTTTTTAGCGGAATAGCAAAGGAATATTGTTCTCGTAATATATCATGGACTTCCGCAAAGTAACGCCTGATTCAATAAATTATTATTAACAAGCCAATTTATAGTTTCCCACTTCTTGGCAAAAGCCTCCCACCTCGATATCCACTGGTCCCGGTTCTGAGAAATCTCTGGCTAATCGTTGCGAAATACGTCCAGCATCCCGCCATCTCAAGACTCTTTTAAAGGTGTTATGCATAATACATAATATCGCCTTACTTATTGATAAAGTTCAAAAAGGCTCGGCCGACATAAAGGCTTTCATGAGGACCCTGTCGTCACGGCTGGTCCACGCCTCAGGCGACCCCAGAGCTGGCGCATACCTTTCCCAAAGGATCGCTCTTGCGGTCCAAAGGGGAAATGCCGCCAGCGCCATGGGGTCCATACCGCAGGCAGAATTTTAGGACGGGCTTTTTTTTTTGTAATTAGTTTTTAATTTTTCTATTTCGTGTTTAGTATTCGTTGTTTTTAATCCAAATAAATTGTAATAATAATTAAAAAAAAGGCTCGATTCGGTAAATGTCGCACAATCAAACGTTAAAGTAACTAATAAAGACAAGTAAAGGTTAGTTACACCATTTATATATGAGTAATTTTAATTTATATCGGGGAAGTTTGTAGGGAAAAATATACCAATTATATGCAGAATGAGTAAATATCTAATCCCAGCATAAGAAACCTGACGTATCTTGACGCCACCGGCTCGATGGTTACCGATGCTATTTTTCCTGTTTTGATATTTTCCGGTTTGTAGAGTGGCTTGCTACGTCTTTGTGATCTAGAAGATTGTGAGAATAATATAAGATTGCATCTTTTGTTGCTAAATACGAAAGGAAAAGATAACAAAAACGTAATAAAACTGACTGAAGTGTGGCACGCGTACTGGCGTAGCTACTGTTTGTTCTTTTATTTACTCATATTCACAGTAGGTATGCTATGTGGTATCCCATTGGATCGCATAATGGTTTTTAGACTAATGCCGTTTCGCATAATTATTTGTGGCGTAATAGTACTTTCGCATAGTAATATTTTGGCCTCCTGTTTTTCTGGCATACTACGCTATTAGCATAATTTTAGCTAGACTAAGTTGCACTGGCCGAATATACATCAGGCATACTATTGTTTGGGCAAATAATTATTTCGTCGCTACTTTGAAAAAAATCTCGTATCTGATTTTTTTTTCATTTTTTCGTTTACTTATGTACGCGTTAAACTTATAAAAATACATCTCGTATGCTGCACAAACTCCAACGTCGATAAATCAACATTATAATAAGTAATCGTTAGTTCAAAAATATCGTATCTAAACAAAATATCGTCACTACTTTGAAAAAAACTCGTATCTGATTTATTTTTAATTTTTTCGTGTTTACTAACTCATTAAACTAATATAATTAAGTCTACATCTCGTATGGTGTTATACATATAAAGTATCGTCGAGAGTCCGTGTCTACACAGTGAAGCAGTGTATGGGGTAAAGAGCTGCTCTAAATCTTACTCCACTCGGCAGTCGAGACTTACGTTGGGTGGTCGTTCGTCTCCTGCCACATGAGAATCCTCCGAGGCCGAAAGGCTAAGGACCACAGGAGAATCCTCCGAGGCCGAAAGGCTAAGGACACAGAGAAGGACACAGAACTCGAGGCCTAACCGGCTATGAGATCTGTACAAACAAGCCGCTATTCCCTTCGGGGTAGACAAGAATACACCATACGAGAATATGAAAATATTTGATGCCCACCCTTTGAACAGGGGCTTAGTGGCAAAACCGACTCGGATCGCGGATAGGTTGGTTGGTTATTTTTTTTATAAAAGAGCGGAAAAAACTTTTATTAAAACTTACTACTAATAACAATTAGCCAATTTACTACTTGGAAAACCATAAGCTAAAATCAATAAAATCTAAATTTTTAGGTTTTAGGGATTTAAAAAAAAAAAAAAAAAAATTAAAATTTAAACTGTTTATTGCATTAATTTAATTGTTACAAGTATGTCTACTAATTGCTTAGCGCAATCTCAATTTTTTGAGATTATTTGCTAAGCTTAGCTAATATCTATCACATTTCTAAGTTTTATCTATATAACTTAACTTATTTATATAATATAAGTGTTCGCATAACAGTATTTATTTATTTATTTTCTATTATTTTACTTATCACACATGATCTTCTTCAGGGTACATTTGATCTTCTGTGGTTTATTCTCTATAATATCTATAACCTCATTGGGTAAACTATTTAGGATATGCGGTAAGTGACTGGACCATACTCTTTGTCCATATATGTTAGTACTTTTTGGTACAGTGAAGTTCTTACTTTTGTCTAGTACACGAAATGGAGCGGGTCTTTTATACCTAATTAGTTTATCCAGGTTGTGGCTATATTCTATTATAACGGCCATTTTGGCTTTATCAAATACATTTAATACTTTACAGTGCTGGAATAATTTATCATAATTACTTTTAAACTGGTATTTAATTTTGAGCGCCAATGGTTTTCAACATTCTTATTTGTATATTGTATATTCGCTGTAGGTAAGTTTTATAGGTTCTTCCATAACAAGATATTCCATAATTTACTATCGAGTCAGCCATGGCCATATACAATAGTCGTAGTGTATTGTAAGGCATTTTATGTTTAAGTATGCTTAAGTTGCTTAGAATGGCTCTTAGTCTCTTGCATACGTTATCTATATGAGGGCCCCAGTTAAACTTGCTATCAATTACTAGACCAAGGTAGGTATGGTGATTTACTACGTCCAGAGGTTTACAGTTGCAGTTGCAACGCGAGTTCAAGTCATGTAGGCATGAGTGTTCGTGTGCTATAATTTTGGGAACTGTACTTGTTTTGAGATAAGGTGAGTGTTTGTTTAAAACGTAGGGTATTTAATGTAAGTTTTTTTTTTTTATTTTAGACATTGTGATACGTACCCCTTTTAATAGGATAATAGCGTTTTATGCATTTTGATATGATGTCAATTGATTATTATGGGTATTCATGTTTATGCTTTTTAGGGTTCCGTACTCAAAGAGTAAAACGGGACCCTATTACTAAGACTTCGCTGTCCGTCCGTCCGTCCGTCCGTCTGTCTGTCACCAGGCCGTGATAGCTAGAGAGTTGAAATTCTCACAGATTATGTATTTTTGTTGCCGCTATAACAAAAAATATTAACTAAATTTCTGCTTTCTGTATTTATGCTTTTAATGTTATGCGTATAAAATTATGCGAAATGTGACTTATGCATATCTTATTTTCGGCGTAAAGTAATTATGCGTTACCATATTAGTATTAATGATTTTATGCCTCTCAATAGTAAACCATGCTTTGTGCCTGCCTACACGCCTGCGTAATTGTTTTACAACCCAAATAGAAGATAACAACTAAACAACCTTAGGTACTTTTCGTCGTCTAAACTAAAACAAACTATATGAACCATTTGGCTTTGTTGACTATACACTAGCGCATAGGAGAGTGCGCCAACCAATAAGAAAAGTTTTTAGAGAGGTAAAGACACAGCGGAATGTCATTCACACGTATTCATATTCATTTATTTGGTACTAGCTGTTGCCCGCGACTTCGTCCGCGTAGAACTTTTTATCGTCTTAGAAAATTATTTCTCTCAATACAAAATTTGAACCCTCTTTTAGGGGATAATTAAAAAAAAAACGTTGATGTTCATTTTCTAGTTTGTGAACAAACAGTCTAAAACCAAAGTTAAAAATCTCATACTTTAAAAATGCCTTGAAATACTCAAACTTTGAACCAATTTTAACACTCTTAGGGGATGAATTTGGAAAAACTCTGAAATCAGTTTTGTAGTCTTTTAACGTACAGAATAAGACCGAAGTTAAAAATCTCTTACTCACACTTTAAAATTTTATTGCTCGCCATTTAAAATTTGAACCCCCTTTTAAACCCCCTTAGAGGTTGAATTTTTCTAATCGCTGAAAGAACTTTTTTCGTAAACTTTTAAGTCTCTAGCTCAAAAAAAGTGGTGCCCATACAAAGCTTTCTTAACCCCCTTAGGGGTGGAATTTTCTAAAACTCTGAAAGTACTTTATTATTAATTTTAATAAGTAATATTTCGAATAGATTTAAGTCTAGTAAAAAAAAAAGTTTTTCCCACACAACACTGGCTACCCTTCTTAACCCCCTTAGGGATGGAGTTTTCTAAAACGCTGAAAGTTCTTTTTTAGTATTCTAATAAGTAATCTTTTTGCAAAGTTTTAAGTCTAACTCAAAAAAAGTGTTGCCCATGCAAAGCTTGCTCTCCTTTTTAACCCTATTAGGGGTGGAATTTTCTAAAACGATTTGTGTTCTTTTTTTGTATTTTAATAAGTAATCTTTCTACAAAGTTTCAAGTCTCTAACTCAAAGACATAAACTTTCCCTGATAAAAAATTTTGCACCCCTTTTTATCCCCCTTAGGGATAGATTTTTTCAAAACGCTGATAGTCTTTATTTTTGTATTTTTATAAGTATTCTTTCTACAAATTTTTAAGTGTCTAGCTCAGAAAAAGTGTTCCCCATACAAACCTTGCACCCTTTTTTAACCCCCTTAGGGAATGATTTTTGTAAAACGCCGAATGTAGTATTTTTCATGTTCTAATAAGTCATTTTTCGACAAAATTTTAAGTCTCTATTTAAAAAATATATGTTTTTCCCTTACAAACTTTGCACCCTATTTTACCCCCTTAGGGGTGAAATTTTCCAAAACGCTGAAAGTACTTTAAATAAATAAATATTACGGGACAATCTTACACAAATCAACCTAGGCCCACGGTAAGCTCAGTAAGGCTTGTGTTGTGGGTACTAGGCGATGATATATACTTTCTTTGTATTTAAATAATCTTTCTACAAAGTTTTAGGAATCTAGCAAAAAAAATAGTTTCCCACATACAAACTTTGCACCCCTATTTTAGCCCCCTATTTTTAGGGGTAGCATCTTCTAAAACGCTGAAAGTACTTAATTTGTATTCTGATGACTAATCTTTCTACAAAGTTTTAAGTCTCTATTTAAAAAAAATATTGTTTCCCCCATACAAAATTTGCACCCCTATTTTACCCCCTTAGGGGTAGATTTTTTTAAAACACTGAATCTAGGTACTTTATTTGTATTCTAATGAATAATTTATCTACAAAGTTTTAAGTCTCTATTTAAAAAAAAGTAGTTTTTCCCATTAAAACTTTGCACTCTATTTTACCCCTTTAGGGGTAGAATTTTCTAAAGCCCTGAAAGTTCTTTATTTGTATTCTAATTACTGATCTTTCTACAAAGTTTTAAGTCTCTATTTAAAAAAAAATTGTTTCCCCCATACAAACCTTGCACCCCTATTTTACCCCCGTAGGGGTGGAATTTTCCAAAATCCCTTTTTATCCCTAGCCCACGTTATAAAAGCAACATACTGTGCAAAAATCAACTTTCTAAGATTAGTAGTTTCGGCTGTGCGTTGATGAGTGAGTGAGTGAGTGAGTGAGTGAATAAGTCAGTCAGGACATAGGCATTTATTATGTATAAATAGATAGAAGATAATGAAACTCCCATTCAAATATCTCAAAAAATTATGAAGCCACATCCGTTTTAATGTCGCTTGTTAGAGTGAGAAAACGATGAGGGACTGTGACGTCAATATACTCGAGCGTCATAGTAAAAAACAATAGTTTCATATGACGGTGCGTTTTGCGGAAAAGGGACAGAACATACCCCCTCTTAAAACTTTGGACTCTTATAACTTAATCATTACCTATATAACCTCTTGCTTTGTTTTTTTCTCCATTTGACTATATTTATTTTAAATTCTTTTTCGAGAAAATACATTATGATTATTTACCATATTTTCGATTCCTGAGCTATAACTGAATTCGAAAATATTCGGGTATCTCTATCTCTATCGCACTAACCATACTCGAGTGACAGGGATGCAAATATATGAACATTGAGTATCGGTTTTCGTGGTAGCGCCGCAGGTACTTTGGCTGAATGCGCCGAGCGCGTGCCATTGTCATTCAAAAAAAACAAATTCGTGTTAATTATATTGTTCAAATTTGTTGATTTCATTTTTTGAAATTACGACATAAAACGACATTTGCGCATATAAGTTCTCATATCAGAATCTAATATTTTTTTATGGTTTATATTTTAGCATTTGTCTCGTAAAGGTCTATCGTAGACGGGATTTAAATTATTAATAATAAGTGAAAGGCAAAGCAATTCCGCCATTTTGACGAAAATTTGACGTTTTTTATAGCTGACAGTTGGAGCAGCGTTTGATTTCAATAAAAATAAATGAAAAATTAAATAAAGTCGTATATTTCGGAAAATTAATTAATTGTCGCAGTCGGATAAAAACTATCCTAAGTTGCAGCTAGAATAATAATGTACCTAAATAAAATGTTTCATATTTTTCCGTTCATGGGATGCTGAGAACATTCGAACCGCGCAAAGCTTAGTTTCAAACTGGCTGATTCTTTTTTTAATTTAGAGATTTATTATAAGTGGAGATTAATCATACATTGTCAATTTGGGTACATTACAAGTTAAATTAAAACCTCAAATACTGGGTTACAAATGTCCTATGAATAAAAGTAAAAATATGTTACATATTGTCATAGGTATTTGAGCAACCCAACTCTAGAAGTACCCTCCACCATACAGAAGTCCGCAGCGATTATACCACCACTACTTGTGTTGTACGGTACTTGTACCTATGTGGTGTTGTGTTCCGAAACATCGGTTCCACGCTAATTCTGACTTCAGTTCAGTCCATCATTCTGACCGTACGGACGAGAGAATTATCGTGTAAATCTTGTGAATGACAGAAAACTGACAGGAGACTGTCCATCAGTCCGCCAGTCCGAGGGTTACACGATAATTATCTCGTCAGTCTAACCAGAATGATGGACAGAACTGAAGTCAGAATTAGCGTGTTTCGATGTCTTAAGGCTGGTCTACTAGGCTCGCCGCGGCGAGTCGAATCGAATCGATATAATTTGCCTTAATTATTATTATTATTTGTTTTGTGGGCCTTTATGCCGCTTCGACCAGCAAGTGATCTATTGTGGCAGCCCTTTCTTTAGAGCTCACCGTTAAGGCCCGTTGCCTCCAGGAAATTCCAGATTCTTTGGGCGGTGATATGTTGTACTTCTTGTGGGTGCACGATGTGCCGCCCTAGGTAGGTACTTCTTTTATGGATGAGTGGTCCGCAGGAGCAGAGTATGTGCATTGCAGTCTCCGTTGACGCGGCTTTGCGCGGCTCTGCGTCAATCGACGCACTTTCATAGTTAATGTATGAAGGCGAATTATTTTCGATTCGATTCGACTCTCCTCGGCGAGCCTAGTGGACGCCAGCGTTTATTACGCTACTCGTAGGTTTGGTTGAGATAATTGTGGCCGATTTTTTATAAAATTGTTATTGAAATTTAAACCTTCTATCATGGTCAGTAGAGATGCTTTTTGAATGGCCTATTTTGATCCAATTCGACCAACTCAAATAATCTCTCTAGTATACTCCCCAAGTTGCGAATGCTTATGCTTACTTATTAAGCAAGCTGACATTCTTTCATCCTCCCTAACGCTGTTTTTGAGAAATTCTTACGTCCATACATCAACATACCAAAAATAATATCAAAAAACTGTGTTTGCGGAAAACTGCAATCACAGTATTTTTAACGATTGGTTGAGTTGGGCATCAAGCCAACTAAAAGTACAAAATAGAGTATTTTTGCAAGGTAAATTAAAAATATAAACAGCGACCTATTCACTGCCGCGAAGACACACACAATATGTGTTAAATTGTAATGTATGCCTACTCCCTTTGTATCTGTGTGTCTTTTGTGTAGTAAATAAATGTCTTCTTTCTTTCTTTCTTTTCTTTATATGTAATAATTATGTTACACGCTGAAGATTGACCCCGAGTAGAGTTAATGACCCTATAGGTACAGTCAGGGGTAATAAATATCTGTACACGCCTTTATGACATTGACAATAGAGTCTTGTATAGATATTTATGTCCTTATTTATGTACGTTTATTACTACCCCTGAATGTACATCTCTGACAATATTAGTAATGTACTTACCTATTTTTGTGTTTTGACGCTTAGAGACTGTATACACATCTTTAAGATCATTAGAATAATAATAATTAATTGTATCTGGACGCTCAGAGAACTTATACATCTCTGCAAAATAAAATGGTATCTCAAACTTCTTGTTAATTCTGATAGAGACCTTGTATATAATGTAATGGATAACTTTTTGTAATATTGTTTTCATTTAGTGACATTTAGTTCTGTTAAACTGCAACTTCCAAATTATTGATGTTGTAAGATTATATATTTTTTATTGTAAATTATTGACCGACATGTATTTAATAAGTGAAGTGTCCCTGTGCCTATTTGCAGAATAAATGTTTAATTTTGATTTTTTGATTTTATTCGTAGTACCACCACCTACCACATACATTACCTACTTATAAATTACTAATTATGTAATTACCTACTTATTATGTGTTTTAGTCAACAAATGGTAGACAAAAATGATTGACATACCTAACAGTAACACTTTAAGCATTCAGTATTAAAACTGTTTTTTCTACACAATTCTCCAAATGACAACCAAATACACTTCTATTGTGCTTTAATTCTAAATCACACAACACACAATTCACACGATGACAATATTAAGACACACGTTATGTCTCACGGTATACTCCTTTTGCCAAACTCATTAATATAAAAACATCTGAAGTGTATTGAATTCTGTCGGCACTTACGTCGTTCCAAAATTAATGCGGGCCAATTGTTTCGGTTTATTGACCTTGCGAAAAACTAGGTACTTAATTATGCCATTTTATGCTATATGCTGGTCATTATGTCATTATGTGACACATGCATTGACAAAAAAAGCCTTCGGCTTTACGCGGAAGATAAGTATTTATTATCTCTGTCTTGTGTATAAAATATCTCGTTCAGATAATTCAAAGCATTTATTCCAAAATTTCTAAATAGGTAAATCTTGGCCAAAAATGTCAAGAACCGGATGGGAGCATAATCATCATTGTAATACAAGAATGTTCAAATGCATTTGGTATTCATCAGACTGATGATTGTATGCTTTTCCATTTGCAAATAATAAATAAACGCAATAAATAATAATTTACTTTTCAAAACAAAGTTTTAACCGACTTCAAATCAGTAGGTAGCCAAATTGCTTCAAGTTTACCTATAAAATTTGAAGATTTCACTCGATTTCTCCAGGATCCCATCATCAAAACTGGATTTTGGTGATAACGGGACCAATCTGGAAATATATGCTTCCAAACAAAGAAAAAAATGTTCAAATCGGTTCATAAATTACCGAGTTATCGCGTAACAAACACACAAAAAAACATACAGACGAATTGAGAACCTCCTCCTTTTTGAAGTCGGTTAAAAATAACGCATGCCTGAACTACGCTACGTGAAATCCTTGCAACTGTACAATTTGTAGCATTATGATAATATGACCTCATAATGCAAGCATCAGTATAAACAGCATGTTGTCGTATCCCCACATTACGATGCCGTATCGGCGTGCGTTACATAAGTTAAGCGTGGTTACGTGAGGAAGTTGACACTTGGGATCTAACCAACTTTCCTGAGAGAAACCTCGTAAAGCGATAGGCACGAGCGAGTCGTTTTGTAACAAATATAACACTAAGCATTAGAGACACACGACGTTTAACAGAAGTAACGTATTTCAGAGATTCTATAATAGTGCTATTCTGTGGTTTTCTAGTTCAGTTACATATAAAGTGAACAGTAGACAAAAATAAAATATGAACAAAAATTGTTTATTTAAGAATTTGAAATTGGTTCATTCGAGTAACGCTAACGACTTCCATTACTCAAGGCCGTTAAGAGCGATCCGTTATTTATTTAATTTTCATCACTTTCACACTCATTTCTATTGATATAGTATAGTTCGAAATCTTGGCCAAGCAATTCACGAATTATTCATAATAAATATCTAATTAAAATAAAAAACGAGTCTAGAAGAAGAAATCTTATTCTAGATTCATCTGTTATTTTAATGTCCGAAACCTAGAATCTCGCCCAAACACATGTACCTAATCATCGGTACTACGGTCACCAGATATGTCTATATTTTCCTCAGTTGGCAAGTATATAAGAATGTGTTTATTTTCAGATCGGACTGGCATTTCGAAGTAGGTGTTATCGATTCAAATAAACTAAATAGTTACTAGACTCTACAAACATAAAATACCCTATAGCTTACTATGAAGGAATCTAGCCACCTGTAGCTCTAACTTAACTGGTTACACCATTCTTTATCACATAACAGATATTATCTACCTCTGTTTAAATAGCACAGTGTGATAAAGACAGAATAACTAGTTACCAGTTAAGCTAGGTCTACACCGGCCCTAGATCACTGTCCTTCGTATTTGTTATCTCCACTTATAATAAATCTCTAAATTAAAAAAAGAATCAGCCAGTTTGAAACTAAGCTTTGCGCGGTTCGAATGTTCTCAGCATCCCATGAACGGAAAAATATGAAACATTTTATATAGGTACATTATTATTCTAGCTGCAACTTAGGATAGTTTTTATCCGACTGCGACAGTTAATTAATTTTCCGAAATATACGACTTCATTTAATTTTTCATTTATTTTTATTGAAATCAAACGCTGCTCCAACTGTCAGCTATAAGAACCGTCAAATTTTCGTCAAAATGGCGGAATTGCTTTGCCTTTCACTTATTAATAATTTAAATCCCGTCTACGATAGACCTTTACGAGACAAATGCTAAAATATAAACCATAAAAAAATATTCGATTCTGATATGAGAACTTATATGCGCAAATGTCGTTTTATGTCGTAATTTCAATAAATGAAATCAACAAATTTGAACAATATAATTAACACGAATTTGTTTTTTTTGAATGACAATGGCACGCGCTCGGCGCATTCAGCCAAAGTACCTGCGGCGCTACCACGAAAACCGATACTCAATGTTCATATATTTGCATCCCTGTCACTCGAGTATGGTTAGTGCGATAGAGATAGAGATACCCGAATATTTTCGAATTCCGAAGTTCGTGGTTATAGCTCAGGAATCGAAAATATGGTAAATAATCATAATGTATTTTCTCGAAAAAGAATTTAAAATAAATACAGTCAAATGGAGAAAAAAACAAAGCAAGAGGTTATATAGGTAATGATTAAGTTATAAGAGTCCAAAGTTTTAAGAGGGGGTATGTTCTGTCCCTTTTCCGCAAAACGAACCTTCATATGAAACGATTGTTTTTTACTATGACGCTCGAGTATATTGACGTCACAGTCCCTCATCGTTTTCTCACTCTAACAAGCGACATTAAAACGGATGTAGCTTCATAATTTTTTGAGATATTTGAATGGGAGTTTCATTATCTTCTATCTATTTATACATAATAAATGCCAGGTCCTGACTGACTTATTCACTCACTCACTCACTCATCAACGCACAGCCGAAACTACTAATCTTAGAGAGTTGATTTTTGCACAGTATGTTGCTTTTATAACGTGGGCTAGGGATAAAAAGGGATTTTTGAAAATTCTACCCCTAAGGGTACCCCCTTAGATGGAAGAAATGGGGGTGCAAAGTTTGTATGGGAGAACCTTTTTTTTTTGAGCTATAGACTTAAACTTTGTAGAAAAATTAGTTATTAGAATACAAATGAAACACTTTCAGCGTTTTGGAAAATTCCACCCCTACGGGGGTAAAATAGGGGTGCAAGGTTTGTATGGGGGAAACATTTTTTTTTTAAATAGAGACTTAAAACTTTGTAGAAAGATCAGTCATTAGAATACAAATAAAGAACTTTCAGGGTTTTAGAAAATTCTACCCCTAAAGGGGTAAAATAGAGTGCAAAGTTTGTATGGGAAAAACTACTTTTTTTTAAATAGAGACTTAAAACTTTGTAGAGAAATTATTCATTAGAATACAAATAAAGTACCTAGATTCAGTGTTTTAAAAAAATCTACCCCTAAGGGGGTAAAATAGGGGTGCAAATTTTGTATGGGGGAAACAATATTTTTTTTAAATAGAGACTTAAAACTTTGTAGAAAGATTAGTCATCAGAATACAAAATAAGTACTTTCAGCGTTTTAGAAAATTCTACCCCTAAAAATAGGGGGCTAAAATAGGGGTGCAAAGTTTGTATGTGGGAAACTATTTTTTTTAGCTAGAGTCCTAAAACTTTGTAGAAAGATTATTTAAATACAAAGAAAGTACTTTCAGCGTTTTGGAAAATTTCACCCCTAAGGGGGTAAAATAGGGTGCAAAGTTTGTATGGGAAAAACATTTTTTTTTTTAATAGAGACTTAAAATTTTGACGAAAAATTACTTATTAGAACATGAAAAATATTACATTCGGCGTTTTACAAAAATCATTCCCTAAGGGGGTTAAAAAAGGGTGCAAGGTTTGTATGGGGAACACTTTTCCTGAGCTAGACACTTAAAACTTTGTAGAAAGATTACTTATAAAAATACAAAAAAAAAGACTTTCAGCGTTTAGAAAAAATCTATCCCTAAGGAGGATAAAAAGGGGTGCAAAGTTTTTATCAGGGAAAGTTTATTTTTTTGAGTTAGAGACTTGAAACTTTGTAGAAAGATTACTTATTAAAATATAAAAAAGAACACAAATCGTTTAAGAAAATTCCACCCCTAATAGGGTTAAAAAGGAGAGCAAGCTTTGCATGGGCAACACTTTTTTTTTGATTTAGACTTAAAACTTTGCAAAAAGATTACTTATTAGAATACTAAAAAAGAACTTTCAGCGTTTTAGAAAACTCCATCCCTAAGGGGATCCTTAAGATCCTTAAGAAGGGTAGCTAGTGTTGTGTGGGAAAAACTTTTTTTTTTACTAGACTTAAAACTATTCAAAATGTTACTTATTAAAATTAATAATAAAGTACTTTCAGAGTTTTAGAAAATTCCACCCCTAAGGGGGTTAAGAAAGCTTTTTGAGCTAGAGACTTAAAAGTTTACGAAAAAAGTTCTTTCAGCGATTAGAAAAATTCAACCTCTAAGGGGGTTTAAAAGGGGGTTCAAATTTTTAATGGCGAGCAATAAAATTTTAAAGTGTGAGTAAGAGATCTTTAACTTCGGTCTTATTCTGTACGTTAAAAGACTACAAAACTGATTTCAGATTTTTTCCAAATTCATCCCCTAAGAGTGTTAAAATTGGTTCAAAGTTTGAGTATTTCAAGGCATTTTTAAAGTATGAGATTTTTAACTTTGGTTTTAGACTGTTTGTTCACAAACTAGAAAATGAACATCAACGTTTTTTTTTTAATTATCCCCTAAAAGAGGGTTCAAATTTTGTATTGAGAGAAATCATTTTCTAAGACGATAAAAAGTTCTACGCGGACGAAGTCGCGGGCAACAGCTAGTTCATAAATATAACTGCATTTCCTTAATTAAAAATGGCTTATTTCACTATAATACTCAAAAGCATCAAAATAGGTAATTTTTGTAATTAATTTGCGTTCAAATGGACCTGCTGTTGTTGCTCTTGAGTGTATTTAAAGGCGGTTACGACGTTGTTAGTAAATGTGTTTGTACTGCCTAGGGCACCTGAGTTGACGTCATTCAATTCACTTACAAATGACCTCGGTTGCCTACTTTACGTCGATGGTTGCACAAGTATTACACACAGTATCTTAACTACCTTCTTAGAAAGAACGAAAAAAAGCATCATAAAATTCATAAATCTTACGGGACAATCTACAATCAGTGGCAGTCGGCGCCATATTGCACGTCGAACTGATGGCCGTTGGGGCGACCACGTACCGGAAGGCGTGGCGTGGGTAGGCAAAGGTGGACACTGATGACCTGGTAAAGGTCGCGGGAATCCGCTGGATCCGCATCCATAACACAGTTCATTTTGGCACTCTTTGGGGGAGTCCTATGTCCAGCAGTGGAAGTATTTCGGCTGATATAATGATGGTGATGATGTTGATGAATCTAAAATCGAAATATAGGCCCATAGTGAGCTCTATAAAACTTGTGTTATGGGTTTAGCGCGACGACTCTATATTTCATAGATATGACTATTATTGTGGCATTTAAATGTGTAACGACCGCTTAAGCCTAGTTGGTAGTGACTGCCTACGAAGCAAGAGGTCCTGGGTTCGAATCCTGGTAAGGGCATTTATTTGTGTGATGAGCACGACTATTTGTTCCTGAGTCATGGATGTTTTCTATGTATTTAAGTTTTTTTTTTTTTTTTTTTTTGTATTTTATTTTCTATAGTAAATACATGATAATTAACATAAGCTAAATTAAATTAAAACTACGTTAAATCTAAAAAAGGCCCTCGAGGCATTGTACCGAGGATGCTGGCGGCATTTCCTCGTTGAATTGCAATGCTGATGCGTTGCGCAAGAAAGCCGCCAGCTCTTCGGTCACCAGTTACATCAACCAGACGTTTCGCGATTTCCGCAAATAACTTATGTGCACTGGGACCCCACGGACCGAGGGTCTCGACGCCAAAGGGTACAAAGTTGTACTCTCTGCCGAGGCCACTATATTTATTACATTTTAGAAGTTCGGCGTTTTTCGCCGCTGCACCCGCTTTAGAAGAAGTCCGTTGGAGGTGGGACGGTGCTAGCGTGTCTACACAGGTAGCGTCCCATACTAGCATCCGTCCCAAACTCCAAGGAATCAGAGACACACCATCAGGTCTCTTGCCATCATCTCTGACAATGCCAGGCGGCTCAAGAAGAGCAGGCACATTGATGGTGGCAAGAGACCGGCGGATTATGTCATTAAGTGTCGCATGTCTTGAAAAACGGCCTGCACTTTTTTGACAACAAAGTCCGTGGTGCCCCAGTCGGTCCACGTCCGTGCCACAAGGGCATACGTGTGGAGTGCATACCGTCACCCCAAGCCGCAGACCAGTCGCCAGGCGAAGGGAGGTCGGATCCGGATAGTATTTATTTATCTATATAAGTATCTATATCGTCGCCAAGTACCCATAGTACAAGCTTTGCTTAGTTTGGGACTAGGTTGATTTGTGTAAGATTGTCCGCAAATATTTATATTATTTATTAATTTATTTTTATGTGCAATAAGTCAGATAATTAAAGAGCAGCCGGGCCTAACAATACGCAGGAAAATTATACAACATTGTTCAATAGTAGTTTATGCAATCGTTATATAATGGATGCTTTTTAAGTCGAGAACCACGTTTAGGCCACGAAGCTTGCTGAGTGGCCTAATTAAGGTACGAGACTTAAAAAGCTAATTATATAACTATTGTATACAATACTTTTTCTACGAGTCAACGGAAATAATAATTTATTAAACAAACTTGGTATCTATTGAAAATCGCCCTGCTGAAATGAAGCGCAGCAGCTTAGTAATTTTGCGCGTTGATGTCTTCACAGTTATCTTATACAGCTCCTGGATTCATAAGATGACTGCTGGCGGTTATCTTATGAAACCATACGAGTTCGTGACGAGCTCGTGGAGCTCCAGGATTAAAAAGTATGTGATCTTAGTTTCGTGTACGAAATCTTAATTCAAAGATTAAAGTCGACGAGTAGAAAAAAGTATATTTCGGTACCGATTGTCACGTTATGTTATGATACTGAGGTAAAAAACATTGAGCAGACATGAGTGAGTGCTCAGTTCATCTATGTGGACAAATTCTCAGTTCGTTCAGTCTCGTGTCGACTTTTTGCACGTGCGCGCTTTCGCACCAAACAGGCGCGCAGTATTCTGCTGCAGAGTACACGAGACCGAGCGCCGAGGAACGAAGTACGTCGGCAGACGCACCCCATGACGTGCCTCTGAGTTTGTGCAAGATGTTGTTGCGTGTGCCCAGTTTGAGGGACGTTTTGGTGATGTGCTCCTTCTATACAGGCAGCCTGTGGGCAGATTATACATATAAACGGTATAGCGCTCTGCGCGTGCAGTTTAATAATACGTTCAGGGTGCTGATGGGGCTGCCCAGATTCTGTAGCGCATCAGGGATGTTTGCAGAAGCGCGGGTAGACTGCTTCTACGCCACTTTGCGCAAGCGAGCTACATCCCTGGTGCGCAGAGTGCGGGCTAGCTCCAACAGCATTCTGAGCATGATAGCGGACAGGATCGATGGCCTGTACATGAACAACTGCTGCATGATACATGCACGCAGAAATAAATAAAAATGATAATAATGATGTTAATAATATAATGTTAATAATATAATGTACTAACACTAGTTTAATAAGTAATACAATTGTTACTAACACCATGATCCCATGTTGGTCGTAAATAAAGTATTTATTATATATAAGTCAGGGACCGGTCCAAAGTAACCCCAAGATAAAGTATACAGAACGTCTGTGCGGCTTATGATTTCTATGACCGGAACATAATATTTTTGCCTAATGTGTTTATTGTATTGTATTGTCTACAGGTCTGACGCCCATTATTTCTTCCTGATTTTAGCCCCTCGAGACAGATAACTCAGTTCACTTTTGCACTCTGGTCAACTGACAAAACTCCGAGCTTGCCTATCGTCTTGCCTTAAGTCAAAGAACTGCGACCTCCCATTACTCTGTGTATAAATTCTTGCTCAGTGCTAAATGTGCCGGCTCGCAACAGTAGGTGTGTCCGTTACTGCCTTTGAGATAACATTATACACAAGACTGGAAGCTGGATGAGGAAAATAGTACATTATTGTCGAGGCATGGAAGTCGGCAATTTCAGGCTGGATATTCGTTTTAAAAGGACGAGCTTGGGAGTAAAACTACTTACTGGTGGAAAATGTGTAGGATTCTTGTATAAAGCATCTTAGAATACTTGTTTTTTAAATGTACTAAGCAATAAACACGCTGTTATAAGTTAATGTTTTACAAAATTAATGTTCGTAGTAGACAGAAGTAAAGCTCATTAGGCTTGTGTTATTATAAGTAGGTACAGTCGCCATCACATACATAGGTACACTATAGGTGTTCAAAAATATCGGCACATGCACCCTAATGCCTTGAAAATAGAGGTGTGTTCCGATGTTTGTGACGTGCTTGTTTGCTCCGATGTATGTGATGGCGACTGTTACAGTCGCCATCACATACATCGGAGCAAACAAGCACTTACCATATAGTGTACCTATGTATGTGATGGCGACTGTACTAGATGACGTTATATTTTTTTATCTATACAAATACTATAAACCCTCCATGATGCGTTCAAGAACCGCACATTATGGCAACCATGAAAATAGACTGTTTTGTTAGAACAAATTTCTTATCTGTGAAAATGTTATTATTGCTAAATAATAACAACGATTTCGGTAATATTATTTCATTCAAATTTCGAACATCTCTGAAATCAAAGAAATTTGATTTGACCTCTATTCTAATATCAGTCGAGATGACGTTTAGTTCGAAATGAATTATCAATGTGCATACAAATGTGACAAATATCGCACGTAAGTAAGATATCGAACGATATGACAGTTGGATTGGACTCTAGTTTGTCTCTGAATTAAGAAAAAACTATGACAGCTGCCAGAAAACAACGCCGCGATGCCGGTCATAATATACGGCTCCTGAATGCATCGTGGAGGCTTATGATATGTGGATAGATAAAGTAGTGTATGTAACTGTAAATAATTAGGCATTAAGACACTCGTGTGATGTTATTATGAAACTCGCCTAAACCCACACTCGTGTTTAATGCCCTTCATTATGTACAGTCCCATAAACTACTATAATATGCATAAGTTCTTAAATACATAGAAAACATCCAATACTCTGAAACAAATAGGTATAAATGCTCAAAACTTAAATATTTTCCCTTACCGGGATTTGAACCCGAGACGATCTGCACTGTAAGCAGGATCACTACCTATCCACTAGGCATACCCAGTCATAGACAAAACTCAATAGTTGGCAAATTGACATTCAAATTGTCAAAAACAATAGTATGTGCATGCGCATATATACAGTTTTCATGCTAAACAGTTACGTAATCAAGATAACGACTTCTATTTACGACACTTGCGTTGCGATACGGTGGGTGTGTTAAACAAACTAGTTTAGTGGTCATTTCCTTAGCGGCTGCAAGTGGGTTAGATTCCTCAAATAGTGGAAAGGAAAAGTAAAACTGTCCGGTCGGTGGTCCGTCGTAATCTATACTTCTATAGATACTACTTATTACAATAACGAGGTAAATAAGGGCGTGAGATGTTTGTATGTAGGAATAGCCTCCACATACAAACATACAAGCTCAATAAACAAATAAACATAAAAATGTTGCTTGACTATTAAGAGGATTGTAAAGGTGTCGATACGCGGCGCGAGTAGGTATTTAAAAAATATATATCTGTCTCACACCGCTCTGCCTTCCGACCCGTATCGTGGGATAGAGAGAGCTGCAAGTCCTGGAGGTAATTGCCTACATTTTCTTGTTGAAATATGGTTTCGTGTGATAACGTTTTTACCCCCCTAAACGTTAATCAAATTAAATAATTTTGGTATGATTGGATTAGGTACACTTTAATCTATGTCTGTACGTTTTCTTTTTTTAGTAAATCAGTTAAGATTAATTTAAAAAAAAAAAAAGATAGACAAAGTTTTTAAGTCAAAAATATAGATTTTTAGATGCTAATAACTATAAACGTAAGCAATATTTCTAAAAAATCAAAACGTACAGACCTTTTTTTTTTTTTGTACGTGGAGAAAACCTGCGAACCAGGTACCCAATCATCGGGGGCTGACTGGGTTATGTGGTATTTCTATCCACTAAAAACTCCACGGCGGCCGGCATCTGCGCTCTTATGCGGAGGACTCCAGGATCTCATACTGAACGCACTGGAGCCCTATTTCACCATATCTACAACATACACTACAACTACACAAAAACGTTATCGCTCTTTGTATGAACATTTACAGGTTCACAATCCTCTTAAACGGATAGGTAACATAACTCAGCTTAATAGACGAGCAACATTTGTATTATATTTATTTGTCCAGTCGGCCCCATAAGGTGCTGAACACCTAAGTACCTCTTCGTTTTCACTCGTTTGACAACTTCATATGGCAGTTTAACGTGACGTTTAATGCGACACGGTACAAAGATGTTAAGCCCCTTTTGAGGCTGAACGTACATACTACATACGTACTTACGGGGACTATGATGAGTTTCAAATATGTATTAGGTAAATAAATAATTAAATTAGTATATAAGTGTAATGTATGTGTGTGTAAGTGTCCCAAAGGTCGTCTGGAAGAGATCGCTCTAAAGCGATAAGACCGCCTGTTGTTACCATTATTTTATCTAACTTATTTAATATCCGTAATCCGTATCGTACCGGCTTGCGCGGCGTGGGTAGGCCCCCCACAAGGTGGACTGATGACCTGGTAAAGGTCGCGGGAGTCCGCTGGATGCGGGTGGCGCAGGACCAGCCATTGTGGTACTCTTTGAGGGATGCCTATGTCCAGCAGTGGACGTCTTTCGGCTGATATGATGATGATGATCATTAGTTAAATACATAATTAAATAAGTATACTTACCTATAATAAAGCACATTAATTAATATAAAAAATTTTCGTACTAAATCAACCCGTTTGACATTTCCTGTGGTTTCAATTTGTGCTAACAGAGTTTTATTCGTATTAAAACCTTTTACCAAATACATGTGTTTTGAAGGCATTGAAAGTACATTAAATCTATTGCTAAATTCTAATCATTAGGAAATACTTTGCGCAACATGACAAGTTCCCAAACCATTTGAACAACGGGTAACCGTGTTAGTAGTTAGTAGACCTACTTAGTTGCCAACTAAACTAACCAATACAAGGACATATCGCAAGATACATGGTAATATCCATTAGTTCACACACACAATATTTATATAAATGTGATCAAATAGTCTGTTTTAGTTATGGAAATAAGTTTTTCACCGATTGTTTTAAGCAAAGTTTTTTTTTTCAACAGCGGTGACCTGATGATGAGTAGACACGTAGCCTAAGAACGAAAGGATTCATAAACGCGTTGTCGACCTTTTCTTGGTTTGAGGATTCCTTGTGTTAATAGAGACGAACGCAGGTTAGTCACCTTGTCAACACAACACATTCTCGGGTTCTCTGGCGACTTTATAACTCACCAACAGGAATACAACACCACATACCTACAAAGTAGTGGCATTATTACGGTTACGGTCTTCTGTAAGAAGGAGGTACTTCCCCAGTTGGGCTCCTCTAAATACTATCAACACAACACATCCTCGGGTGCTCTATCCTTACTCACCACCGCAGGAACACAACACCACATACCTACAAAGTAGTGGCATTATTACGGTTACGGTCTTCTGTAAGGTGGAGGTACTTCCCCAGTTGGGCTCCGTATGAACGAGATGACATGAGCTGTATTCTAAGACCACATTATCAAAACTTGATTCCGTCCGCGTGGAACTCGTTTATCTCTATACAAATTTTCACCCCTTAGGGGATTTTTCCGGGATAAAAGCTATCCGGGGAAGGCCCCGGGACACAAACTATCTCTATACCAAATTTCATTTTAAATCGGTTTAGCGGTTTAAGCGTGAAGAGATAACAGACAGGCAGATAGACAGACAGACACTTTCGCATTTATAAGTATGGAAGTATGGATTTGAGTTTGATACATTCCCCTGTGTCCTAGGTACCTCTCTTAGTATTATAACATATGACGAGTGTCATTTTTATCCAACACATTAAATAGTGCAAAGAAGCACGTACTCAAGGATTGTACATGGCCTATTTAAATACACAACTTATAGTATGACTGTTTCCAAGCCTGCGCAGTAGCACGTAGTCGCGGTGAAATCCCTGCGTGTGAGTTCGCGGTCGCGTGTGCGTATGTGTTTTTTTTTATGTTCGTGGTTTCCAAATTCAAATATTTACGGAACTCATGGCCCAGGGCAAGGTCAGGAAACTCATACTTGGAGCCCAACTGGGACAGTATCTGGGCATATTCATTATTTTTGCACCCTTAAACTGACAGTTAAGGATAGTAACAATACCGACAGTCAATGTCAATCGCCTACATTTAGTAACAAACCCGACAGGTTACACGTCACTTAAACATCACTTAATTAACCTTAATCTACCATTTTTTTTTGAAATTCCTCATCTACATCTTATGGCACTAGTCCCACTTAGGTCCAAGGGCGAGTAAGCGATTAGCTATCGCCTATTTTCTCGAAGAAACGAACAAACATTCTAGATCCCGTGTCGGTAAAAGAGACATATATTTAGAGTTGATCGCTGGCTGATCCAACTGCCGGCGAGGACTCTGTCTTCACTAGTTGACACGTGGACCCGTACTGATGGCTTCAGTGCGATAATACACAAGAGAACCGCCTCCCTGATGCGCCGTGTGCGTGACAGCTCCAACAGCCTCGTGCGGTCTGGTGCTGGAGTCTCCTGCCTGTGCTTTAGGGAAAGGCACTTGTCCCACTGCTGGCGAGTAGCGAGTACTCTCATAGTAATTCTTACTCGCGCGAGTAAAAGCTAGTAAGAATTACTATGAGAGTACTCGCTACTCGCCAGCAGTGGGACAAGTGCCAAACATTGGGACTCGGTGCCTCTGTGTATAATATATTATAATATTAGATTTAACTAACTAAGGATAATCTAATGTATGCTAACACTAATGGACATGGTCTGAAATAAATAATTTGAATAGTTTTTCTTTCGGTGTATTGTTGTGTTATCATCATCATCATCATCATCATCATATCAGCCGAAAGACGTCCACTGCTGGACATAGGCCTCCCCCAAAGAGTGCCAAAATGACCGGTCCTGTGCCACCCGCATCCAGCGGATTCCCGCGACCTTTACCAGGTCATCAGTCCACCTTGTGGGGGGCCTACCCACGCCACGCCTTCCGGTACGTGGTCGCCACTCGAGAACCTTTCCACCCCAACGGCCATCGGTTCTACGTGCAATATTATATTGTTGTGTGTTAAAATACAATGCCGTGTGGCATTACAGTGTCGTGTAAAAATATTTGTAAAATAAATAAAATAATACTAGTAATTTTTTGGATTTCGCAGATAGGTCACTGACCCCGATCAGTAGTAAGCGATATAAAAACAATGAGTACTACAGTGACTACGACACACGCGCAACATATCACGTACTTGCACACGTACACAACGACAGTCAAATGTTTCATCCCTGCGCGTGATTCGATCTGCGGCCGACCGCGACTTAAGTCCAATACCTAAAGTCTGGCAATCCCGACATAGTGTCAGTCAGTAGGTCAATCACGTAACGCATTGTACGCGCGTCTGACAGTAAAATCACAATCTAACTGTCATTTTTCCATATAAAATTGACATTTAGACCTTACAGACGCGCGTAAGAAAAGTTACGTGATCGACCCACTGGTCACGGGTCCGAATCGTGAGGGTTCAAACCCCGATTTAGTATTTTATTTTTTTCATAAGGTACCTACTGCAGACACAACCAGTATTTTATTTTTAGTCTTCCTTCACTAGTTTCCTATCTTCAATATTTAAAGTACTTTTTTTATTACGTACTAGCGACCCGCCCCGGCTTCGCACGGGATTATATGTATAACACACATGCATGTATTATACATTCCTCTTGAATCCCTCTATCTATTAAAAAAAACTGCATCAACATCCGTTGCGTAGTTGTAAAGATCTAAGCATACATAGGGACAGACAGACAGCGGGAAGTGACTTTGTTTTATACTATGTAGTTATACCGCATTTGACCACTATCTCACCTGACGGTAAGTGATGATCAGGTCGATGGTGTTACTTGCATACCTAGATAGTGCCTAATTGCCTATGGACGTCTTATTAAGTTCTCCCATAACTTGATAAGCCATAGTTAATTACTGAGTCTGCTCGCGCCAGGTACAGTAGTCTAATAGTTTTGTAGGGCAGCTTGTGTTTTAAAATACTTAGTTTAGCTAGGATTGATCTCAGTTTTTTGCAAACGATGTCTACATGTGAACCCCAGTTAAATTTATGGTCGATTTTAAGTCCTAGGTAGGTATATTCGGTGACAACTTCAAGTTGCTGGCAGGCACAATTTACATAATTATTGTGCATACAATGGTGCTCATGTTCGTATCTTACGTTGTTTATTTCGGCTACTTTGTAGGTACGTTATATTTCTATATTAATCTAGATTCCAAATATAACCGTACCATACCGTACGGTTTCAGAGAAATTTCCTCCCTCGGACGCTCAGGTTGTGGAATGAGCTCCCTGTCGAGGTTTTCCCAAGGGACTACAGTATGGGGTTCTTCAAAAAAGGAGTGTATAAATTCTTAAAGGGTCGGCAACGCGCATGTAACACCCCTGGAGTTGCAAGCGTCCATAGGCTACGGTAACCACTTACCATCAGGTGGGCCGTAAGCTTGTTTGCCACCGACGTGGTATAAAAAAAAAACTAGAGGATTGCCTGACTGGGTGTCCGATTTTTAGGGTTCCGTACTCAAAGAGTAAAACGGGACCATATTACTAAGACTCCGCTGTCCGTCTGTCACCAGGCTGTATCTCAATAACCGTGATAGTTAGACAGTTGAAATTTTCACAGATGATGTATTTCTGTTGCCGCTGTAACAACAAATACTAAAAAAGCGGCCAAGTAGGAGTCGGACTCGCACATGAAGGGTTCCGTAAAATAAATTGTGGATTACGATTTATGACGTATTAAAAAAAACTACTTACTAGATCTCGTTCAAACCAATTTTTGGTGGAAGTTTGCATGGTTATGTACATCATATATTTTTTTTAGTTTTATCATTCTCTTATTTTAGAAGTTACAGGGGGGAGGACACACATTTTACCACTTTGGAAGTGTCTCTTGCGCAAACTATTCAGTTTAGAAAAAAATGATATTAAAAACCTTAACATTATTTTTGAAGACCTACCCATTGATACCCCACATGTATGGGTTAGATGAAAAAATTTTTTTTGAGTTTCAGTTCTGTGTACGGGGACCCCTAAAACTTAATGTATTTTTTCGATTTTTGTGTAAAAATCCTAATGCGGTTCACAGAATACATCTACATACTAAGTTTTAACAGTATAGCTCTTATGGTTTCGGAAAAAATGGCTGTGACATACGGACGGACAGACAGACAGACATGACGAATCTATAAGGGTTCCGTTTTTTGCCATTTGGCTACGGAACCCTAAAAACAATTAAATAAATATTTATAGATAATGAATGATACGGAACCCTTTGTGCGCGAGTCCGAGTCGCACTTGGCCGGATTTTAGGGTTCCTTAGCCACAATAGCAAAAATATCTGTCTGTATGTCTATACTTATTTCTTTCAATTTCACTTTACTGGACTATTATTCTAATTATCATCATCAATCGCCCACTGCTGAGTATGGATGGGCGATTTGTAGCACGACACGTGACAAGTGAATTTAAACGCTCCCATATGTGCCAGGTGTGGCCTGTAATAGGAGCAACAATTTAAACAGTAGATTATTAAGCTTGTGAACAATTATGTCCACGTGGTTTAATTTGAAAAAAAAAATGTTTTTTGATATTTTTCGTCTTCAAAATAAGATGACTTGTATTGTTTTACTCTTCTGGAGCGCTATAAGTAACTTTTTATTTTAAAAACACTAAAAAAAAAAACAAAAATATATTTTGAATACAAAAATGCAAAAACTATTATGACTCGTTACATGATGTTACCTCAAAATTTGCATTGACTGCCGTGATATGATCTCGTGGTGCCAAGATACATTACTTGGAGGTCATAACTTTAGATCAAAATTTCTCCGAATCCAAAAAAAAAATAAATGAATGGGACACAAGGGGTTACTGCAAATGCTCTAAGAAAGCGTCCTTTTGAATATTTGCTCCTATTACAGGCCATACCCCGTATTGAAAGAAAGAAAACATTTATTCGTGGACAAAACAATAAGTGTAAAAAACAAAACACAAAACGTAAAAATAGCAGGGTCCACGAAAAGGCCCCGACTCAGCATGGTGCTAACCTAGAAGACAAGCGCTGGTCTTCCGTCGGAACCTTTACATGAGTTACCTCCTGGTAGGCAACACAAAACAAATACCTACGGTAAACATAATATATCTTAAAACTATTCCAAATCCGACGCCAGAGTGGCACGGCAGATTGGATCGTGTGAACGCGTCGCCAAACTGTGTGTCAGTGTCACTGTCAACTTGACAGACCGAACGCAACTTTTATTTCAGATAGTGAATATAATATGGTGAATATACGTAAATACAGAAACTGAATACTAAGTTAAAAGTACATTTGTGATATAGAAAGAAAACTAAGAACGAATACAGTTTGGTGCAAAATTAAATATTGAACGTCACAAGCTCAACTGTACAATACATAAAACGACTGCTTTCTGTACCAGGCCTCGTAGCATGGATGTCCTTATCACGCGATAAGTGACAAGATAGAGCATCCGTCCCTGGCTGACACCGTTCGATAGAACGAGACGACGCGCTTATCCTGTCACTTATCGCGTGATAACGCGATCCATGCTACGGGGCCAGGTCATGACTCTGGTGACGAACGGCAGTGCAGTTTGACATAATTTTTACGTCACACCCTGGTCATACAGTGGCAATTGCCACTTCCTGGCCAGGAGACGGAAAATATTATACTCACCATGTGCGGTAATAAAGAAAACCTTAGATCGCGTATTTATCGCACTTGCCTTCGGCTCGGGCGTCATTTACCTGCGCTCTGAGAAATTCTTTGTTTTATTAAGTAATTTAGTAAGTAAAGTACTATTGTGTTTGCGCGTGCTGCCGCGCCACGCAATGCCCTTATCCCTTAAGAAACCATGCAACAAAGTTAGGTAAAACGTGTTAACATACAACCAAACATACATGGCGCAACGCTAGCCGCGCGAACCTTGACCCGCCCTTAAGTATCCATTGTGGACGACACACAGATTGTGAGACTTTAAATTGAAAGTGATGAGAGCGCAGGGTGAGAGCGGAGCGGTGAGCGGTAGTGATTTCTTATTCTTATACCACGTTTGCGACCCAAATAAGACCAACATGACGGTTGGCCTAAGCAGGCCATTATTACCATTGCTCCAGTGCGTTCAGAATGAGATCCTGGAGTCCTCCGCAAGAGAGCGCAGATGCAGGCCGCCGTGGAGTTTTTAGTGGATAGAAATACCACACAACACAGTCATCCCCCGATGATGGGGTACCTGGTTCGCAGGTTTCCTCAACAACAAAAAAAAAACGGCCAAGTGCGAGTCGGACTCGCGCACTAAGGGTTCCGTACCATTATCTATAAAAAAAAAACTATTTTATTCTGTGTTTTTAGTATTTGTTGTTATAGCGGCAACAGAAATACATCATCTGTCAAAATTTCAGTTGGAACTATCACGGTATCAGTGGAATACAGCCTGGTAACAGACAGACGGACGGACGGACGGACGGACGAGCGGACAGCGGAGTCCTAGTAATAGGGTCCCGTTTTACTCTTTGAGTACGGAACCCAAAAAAAAAAACAAGCAGTCGGTCTTGTAACTGTATATGATATCCATGGACCGATTTTGCCGCAGCACTACTTCATTCAGCTTGTTGGAGCGGTAGTGAATGGCCAGCTTAACCGCGTCTCTCATCACCATGCCCCACCATACATTACAAGGAGTAATTGAGTAACGGCGGTGTTAACAGCCGGACAATTATCCGGTGACTCGAGTCGCCGGCGCTTCCTACTTAGCAGAAAGCACGAGGCAAATGTAATTACACTTGAGAGGTGACTCGATTCGCAATTGATATTTATGAGCCTATGGGCTAAATGATAAAGATTGCCAATGTCGACAAAAGTCGCTTTCCTGTGGTCAAGTGTAGTTAAGGGGTTACGTGCATAAATAAAATGATTTTCGTCATCATCATATCAGCCGAAAGACGTCCACTGCTGGATATATGCCTCCCCCAAAGAGTGCCACAATGCCCACTCCTACGCCACCCGCATCGAGCGAACTCCCGCGACCTTTTACCATGTCTTCAGTCCACCTTGCACTGCTGGATATAGGCCTCCCCCAAAAAGTGTCTAAATGCCCACTCCTGCCCCACCCGCATCCAGCGGACTCACGCGACCTTTACCAGGTCATCAGTCCACCTTGTGGAGGGTCTACCAACTGTGCGTCTTCCGGTACGTGGTTGCCACTCGAAAACCTTTCTGCCTGAACGGCCATCGATTCTACGTGCAATGTGGCCCGCCCATAAATTTACGTAAGATGAAATGCTGTTTCCGAGCAACGATGCCACCGACATTCTTTATAAAAATGATAACGCCTGGAGGTTTAAAATTATGATTTGAGCAGCATCCATAAAGTGCCTATGTGGCTTGGAAGGCCAATACGAGAGTGATAGCGACGTCCATAAATGGTAATATCAATATTTTTTATTTAGATTTTTTTATGTCAAAATGTAGAGCTTGCAGCTCGCAGTCGCATTGGGTTGGGTGTAATTAAAAACTCATTAATAAAAAGTGAATAATTACAGAATAAATCCCAACTTGGACTTACATTATTAAACTAGTGACTCTTTGAGCAAAAGAACTCGCCAGCCTGTTTTTTTTAAATAACTTTTTAGTAACTTGCACTGTTCGTATGTATGTAAGTATGTAAATATGTAAGTATGTAAGTTGTCCGTCAAAATTTGCAATTAATTTTTCAGTCACTTCCCGTTATTTAATTGAGCTGAAATTTTGCAAGCATATGTATATCGCATGACAATGCAATATTATGATGACTTGGAGCTGAGCTGGAAGGTGGCCATGAGAACTCCGCAATAAAACGACACCACACCATCGAGTTTGGGCTCGTTAGAATCGTCTCAATGAGTATACTTAATCATGGTATGCAGAAAAGACGATTAATACAATACATATACAATAATTAAATCTGCTTACAAAATTCCACCAGAATCGGGTGAGAAATGCGACCTGTAGAGGAGAATACCTGGGGCCGATTTTTGACTTGCGACCGCTCGAAAAGTAAATACGATTGTAGTGACATCATTGCAGGCACTTACTTCCTAACGATAGCATTGCACACGAGTGGTCAATACCACTCGTTTTAAAATTTTCTATCGCTATTTCAAAATAGCATTTCATAATTTTTGTCTGTTTTTGAGTGAAAGAGCGCTCGAAAGTCAAAAATCGGTCCCCTGTAGAGATTTTTTGCCCGAACTGAAACGTTCGCTCGCTCAATAAATTGATTAACAATGGTGCTAGCAGCCGGACAAAGTAACCGGTGAGTCTCGACTTCCTCCTTAGCAGAAAGCAGAAGGCAAATTTAATTAGAGTCAAGTGAGATGACTCGATTTTACTTGAGATTATTTGAGTTGGCCGAATTGCTTCAAAGTAGTCATTCAAAAAGCAACTCTGCATTTCAATTTAGAAGATTTCAATTCCAATGACAGTTTTATAAAAATACGACCACATTATACGGGGTGTGGCCTGTAATAGGAGCAAATATTCAAAAGGACGCTTCCTTAAAGCATTTGCAGTAACCCCTTGTTCCCATTCATTCTATTTATTTTTGGATTCGGAGAAATTTTGTAATGTATCTTGGCACAACGACATCATAGCACAGCGGTCAATGCAGATTTAGAGGTAAAATCATCAAAAGGTGTTTAAGTGTTTTATTTTTATTTTTTTTGTTTTAAAATAAAAAGTTACTTAGAGCACCCCAGAAGAGTAAAACGAAACAAGTAATTTTATTTTGAAGAAAAAAAAATTGTTTTCTTTTAAAATAAAACCACGTAGAAATAATTGTGCACATTACAACGCAAATTTATTGCTCCTATTGTATAATGTCAACTGTAACTCACACAAAACTGGGTTAGCTTTGCCGATATGTATGAAATCGTTGCTCGTATTCGGTTGCTGCTGCTCACTCAATTGTTCAAATGTTAACTGGAAGATGTCCCTTATTAAGTTCGCCTTAATACCTCAGGAATATTCCTGAGACATTAATTCAACAAAAAGTAAGAACATATTATAAGTATTATTTTATTTATTTTTTATTTTTATTAAAGTAAATAAATAAAATAAATACCTCAATTAGAGGACAATTTTCATCAATTTACTAGATATAAATACTTAAATACAGAAAACATCCAAGACGCAGAAACAAATATTCGCGCTCATCACTCAAAATGCCCTTACCGGGATTCGAACCCAGGACCTCTAGCTTCGTAGGCAGGGTCGCTACCAACTAAGCTCAACCGGTCGTCAACTCAATTGTTGTCCACTTAATTGCTTAAAGGTTAACTAAGAGAATATCCTTGACAGGGATAAGTTGAAAGAGGTAGAGCCCAGCAAAACGAGATATCGCTCATATTTGGAGCAGCCCAACTGGGTAAGTACCTACCTCAGAGAAGAGTTGAGAATGAATGACTCACATTTATCTCTAGCTATCAACCCCAATGAGTCCTCAAATCAATAAAGCATGATATGAAGCATGTGGTTTTGTGTTCCTGGTGGTGAGTAAGGTCCCCAGAGCTTCCTAGGATGCGCTATGTTGGGAGTGAGGGACCTGCATGTCTCTATCTGCCAACACAGCGAATCCTCAAGTGAAGAAAGGGTCGGTTACGCGCTTATAATTATTCTGGAGTCACAAGTGTCCATAGGCTACGGTAGCAGCTTAACACCAGGCAGGCCGTAAGCTTGTTTGCTACCGTCGTTGTATCAAAAAAAAATGGGTTGGCAACGCCCTTGTGGGTCTTCTGTGGTAACCGTCCATAGGCCGACATACCATCAGACAGACCGTATCATTATTTGCCACCATCGTAGTATTAAAAAAGTTCGCATTCGAACCTGTATAACCTGTTCTATCTGTATTGTTACCTTAGTCTTGCACAATGATTTACATACATACCATTTAGTTATTATCCTTCAAATAAAATTCATTTTCATTTTCATTGCTTATCTCAGAAAAATCAGCCCTAACAAACCATTTGTAACAAGTTCTCAACAACTTTCCCTGACCATTTCTAAACAGAACAAAGCCAAATACATCGCTACCAAAACCATTTCTTACGCAACCAGTGGACTACGCAGGCCCTTTACAACTATTACGTAACCTCTAGTTTGGGACCCCGACAAATTAAATATCGTCTCAACTTTGAGAATTCGTGCGTCGTTGGCATGATGTTGTTTTGGCCTACTTTTAATTGACAATTTTGACATGCGTAATATGATTGATATAAAATATTTTGTATGATACGTAATATGTAGGTGATTTATTGAACTAATGAATGATAATATTTCAGTTTAATTCACATTTCTCAACACAACTTTCTGAGTATTATATTCATTGTTATTGTTACCCCCAGTTCCATCAATTATCGGTGCCAGCTGATCAAACAAACGAATTGAAATATACTTTACAAACATCTGTAACACCTCGATGCTGTAATAAGTAATACTCTTTCTTGAAACCGGTTATACCTACAGATAAAGAAAGACTATTATTTTGTTGACTCATCTTACAGAAAGAAAAGGATTTTTTATTAAAGGGTATTTTTTATTAATGGATTAATATTAACTTCTGTTCTGTTCTGACCTTTATCTGCGCTGCTGGGTCAAGCTTACCCAGAAAAATGCCAATAGGTAAAGTAAACCCTTCAAAGCCTTCTTTGGGTTATACCAAAATGGTTTCAATTTAGCTTGTATATATTTTTGATAACAAAGGGCATTGGGCAATATTGTATGAAAAAAAATCGTTTTTTTTTGCTGCGGCCAAAGATGTTTTCTTAATAATCGTTTAGATGAGCTCTTAATACGCTTAGACATATAAAAGTAAACGCGTTAAACAATATCGGAGCCGAGATATTTAAGTTTTAAATAAGTTTTGTTTATAACTTTTCAACATGACCTGTGGAAATAAATATATATTGCAAATATCTCGGCTCCATTTTAGAGTATTACTACCGTTTATAACAAAATATGTTTGTTTTGAATAGATCTATCATAATCTAGCAATTTTACAAGTGGCCCCTCACCTAAAAAAATTACAAAAAGACATTCCTCTTTTTGTAAGTATTATGATTTTTGTTAAGTGGCCGTGAAGAAATAAAATAATATTTTAAATATTGTTCCCTCTTTGAGTAATGTTTAAAAATGTATATCTGTCTGTATCTTTTGTATGTATGGAAAGATAACAAATATTTTTATATTATGTAGTTTATTAAATATACGGATTACGCACGATATCAAAGACTAAACTTTATTTTATTTAACCCTGAAATTATCTAGAACTCAAATAATTGAAAAAGCGATCGTCATTTTCCTTTTCAGCTTCGGCTAAAATTATTTCGTATGCCCGTTTGTCCCGCTGTTCTCCTCTACAGGTCGCATTTCTCAACCGATTCTTGTGAAATTTTGTGAGCAGGTTCGATACTAGTGGTACTTATGGTTTTTTGTTCGCTACAGTTTTTAGAAAATTACAAAAAAAAGATTTAAAGATCTAAGCATACAAAGGGACAGACTGACAGCGGGAAGCGACTTTGTTTTATACTATGTAGTGATAGGTATGTTCTCGTGAATAAACTTTCATTCATTCGTTCATAAAATAAGGTTGAGATACCATTTGGAACGAAGGCCACCATTTGTACATTGTTTAGTTTGTTTTGTGCTATAAAAATTTAATAAACAAAAATACCAGAGTAAAAGTGAATAAACAAAATTATTGTTGAGATTATTCAATGTGGCCGATATTTTATAAAACTGTCATTGGAAGTGTAATTTCGTGACAAATGTATTTTATATTATTTCTTTTGTACCTTTTTTTTTTTCTCCAGTTTTTCAGCAATCGACTCCAGTCATAATCTGGTGTGTTCTTTCTCAATACAGGTTTGGATGGTTGATATTCCAGTGAACATCATCCCAGAAGTTAGTTTCGATGGTCCAGGTTCAATATTTGCCATCTCTTGAGTCTGTTGACAGTCTCCGAGCTATCCAGGAGTTGTTGTGCTAGATCATTACTATGCATTTGCAGTCGGTTCTTGTATCTTGTGATTGCGTTGTTAAGTGCTTGTTTGACAGTTTCCATCTCAAGGTGTTCATGTCTTTCGCTGTTTCTGGTAAACCAAGCGGCTTGCGATATGGTTCTTTTGTACCTATGTGTTTTTTTGTTGTAACGAATAAATACTTGAATTTGAATTTGAATATTCTACCTTGAACGGTAGTTGCTTATTGAATTGTCTACTTTGATGATGATGATGATGATGACTTTGATGCAATTCGGCCAACTCAAATGATCTCAAATATAAAAGCATCCATGCTTTCCACACATTGCATCTTTTTCCCAAAGTGAAAACAAAACCGTAGCGTCGAATACTAACACACGTTTGCCATGAATACACAATAGCACCCACGCCCAGTTACATCACTGTTGCTCAACCGGGCCCTTTTACTTTTTAAAGTACCTTTCTGGTTTGGCAACTTTAAATGTTAGATCGAACTATGAAAGTGTGGCTTAGACTGGTGGGAAAACACGCGCAGCGGTCACAGCAATTTAGGTCATACAAAGTCTAAAGCAATACCACGTATCGGCTTGCGCGGCGTGGGTAGGCGCCCCACAAGATGTACTGATGACCTGGTAAAGGTCGCGCGAGTCCGCTGGATGCGGGTGGCGCAGGACCGGCCATTGTGGCTTTCTTTGGGGGAGGCCTATGTCCAGCAGTGGACGTCTTTCGGCTGATATGATGATGATGATGAACCAGTTGGCCTAGACGGAAGATCAGCGCTGGCCAATTGGGAATGGATGAAAAATTTAGAAGTCGCTGATCATTTTTTTGGTGATAGGAATAACCTTACTTAGCACCAGAAAAAAATTGCAGAGCTGCGTCAATTATTTTTGAATAATATAATCAGTTTCCTCACTTAGGTTTTGGGTTTAGGACGGCAAATAAGACACTTTGCTTGATCCGTCTCATATTACAAAAAATATCTGAAAAATCCGTAGTAAACTGACACTGGCAATGCTATTGACAGCGGCAGCAGCTATATTTGTCATTGCATAATTAACATATTTTTCGTAATATGAGACGGATCAAGGAAAGTGTCTCATTCGCCGTCCTAAATCCAAAACATAAGTGAGGAAACTGTCTACTTATATTTTTCAAAAATAATTGACGCAGCTGAAAAGTCTGCAACTTTTTTCTGGTGCTATGGAAGGTTATTCCTATCACCAAAATGTCCCCATTAGGTTGGCACCATGCTGAGTCGTGACCATTTCACGGCAAGTGTATAGTTTCGTCTTTTCATACATTTTCCTTTGTGTGACTTTTGTGCTTTGAATGTTTTTTATTTCTTTCTTTTAAAGTCGGCCTTTCAGGGCTTACGTAAATAGATTTAGTGTTTTTATAGCATAAAATTATATAAGAAGAGATACCGTTAGCTTATCCAAAAATGTGGATTTATAGCGTTTAATTTTGGTAATATCCTCAGGAAAATGCGAACCTACAGCGTCTGCCAGACAGTCGCCAACACGCCCCTCCGACCAACCGATCTTGGTCCGCACCGACCGCTGTAGTATGAAATTTTGCTGCAAAAAACTTTCTATACGGTCTGTGCGGACCAAGGTCACTCTGTTGTTAGTGACCGTCTAGCAGACGCTTAAATCTAGCTGGGTTTTTCTTTTCTGCTCCTAGCTAGAGAAGTAGGGCACAGAGGAATCTTCTTGCTTATCTTTGGAACAGCCCGACTGGGAAAGTACGAAGGTGGATGTACCCTTACAGAAGACACAACAGCACTACAACTTGCAATATATGCCTGTGTTATTGTGTTTCTAGTGGTGAGTAAGGTTGTCAGAGCTCACGAGTATGCGCTTAGAGTGAGGGACCTATTATACCATTGCGGTCCAAAAGTTTCTGGCCATTTTCCATATACTTCTTTTCTTTATTAGGTTGAAACTTTTGGACCACCCCTCGTACATTTGTCAGGTACCGCGAAACGGGGTTAATTTGATCAATTTCAGAATTAAAACGTCTTTATCTCCCTGAACTTTTACCAAAAAAAATAAGGAAAGAAAATGCAAATTATATCGGTTTTTGATCCTCTATCGATTGCACCAACAAAAAAAATATTATTAATGTATCTGTTAGAAAAAAAATATTGAGTCTGTGATCAACTTTATACTGATATCGGGGTTACTTTAAAACTCCCCCTTTTTAACGGATTATGATAGTAATAAGGAATAAGGAAAAACACTAGAACATTCGAAAAAAATCCATTCACAGGCTTAGGATTTATAAAGGTTTATGTGCCTTCGGGTTTGTACTTTGACAAAGAAAAACAAGGGTATTTATTAGGTCCCAAGGAGTATCTAACTACCTGAAGAAATTACGATACCAAAAGCGAATATGATGGTAACACTGAACAACTTTTCCCAAGAAACCGACAACAAAATCGCAAGAAAAAAACAGCAGTTCCATACATTAAATCTCAATTAACTCACAGTTAACTCTTAATTGGCTCTTATTTTTTTGCGAATTCTTTTGGTCATCTTGCTACACGTCAAAAAGTTACGGTGTCTGTTTAGTACTTTACCACCTAGCATTCAATGTAATAGTAACTTATTGACCACAGACGGAGAAGTACTTTTCGCTTAAGTACTACACGTTAGCGTAGGTATTCTTTTAATGACTTTAAAGAACAGAATTATAGTAATTTAAAGTAAATTGATATTGCATTAAAGGTATCATTACAAAACGTACTTCTATACTAATAATAGGTACAATAAAGAGTCTATGAGATAACCTGTGTATATAATGATTTTTCTGAATAGACAGGGGTCATATTTTACCTCGTGGGTTTGCCTGCATTGTTTGCAATACTTAGCTAGTTGTAAACTTGATTGGGTCTAGCAAATAACGAAATCTGCGCCAATTTCTACAGATGTAATGTTATGATATGAAGGTCGTTCGTCAATTTCTTATGTTATGTTATGATTATGACATACTTACATACACTCTCCGAAATCTAGACGATTTCATAATCAAAGTTAGAACATATTATTTTCTTCTTCTCTTACTTAAGAGCTAGGCTCTTGTCGGTGTAGCTCAAAGTAGGCCCTCCATCTACTCCGATCCCACGCAATCTCTTTGACCTCACGATATGACCCAACATCAACTCTCTTTTTGAGTTGCTCCATGTAGTCTATTATTTTACCGATTATAAATTATACAAGAATAAGATTTATTGGATACTAGCTTTTGCCCGCGACTTCGTCCGCGTAGAGCTCGTTTATATCGTAGCTCGATACAAACTTTCACCCTCCATTTCCCTTTTAGGGGTAGATTTCCGATATGAAAACTATCATATGTCCTTCCCCGAGACTCAAACTATCTTTATCATTATCATCATCATATCAGCCGAAGACGTCCACTGCTGGACAAAGGCCTCCCCCAAAGAGTTCTAAAGTGACCAATCCTGCGCCACCCGCATCCAGCGGACTCTCGCGACCTTTACCAGGTCATCAGTCTACCTTGTGGGGGGCCTACCAACGCCGCGCCTACTAACTACCTCTATACCAAATTTTATCTAAATGGGTTGTATAGTAGCTCCATTCAAATATTCACCCCCCATTTCACCCCCTTAGGAGATGATTTCCAGGACAAAAACTATCCGTTGTCATTCTCCGGGACTCAAACTAACTCTAAACCAAATTTCATCTAAATGGGTTCCATCCAAATTTTCACCCCTCATTTCACCCTCTAAGATGATTTTCGGGATGAACACTATGCAATGTCCTTCTCCAAAACCCTAACTATCTCTTTACCAAATGTCATCCAAATTAAAATTTTCACCCCCTATTTTATGCCCTTGAGGTATTTTTTCGGGACAAACGCTATCCGTTGTTCTTCTCTGCGACTCAAACTATCTCTATAGTTACCAAATTTTCCATCCAAATTTTCACCCCCATTTCACCCACTTAGGGGATGATCTCCGGAATAAAAACTATCATAAGTCCTTCCCCAGGACTCTTAGTCCCAACTATCGCTTTACCGTAAATGGGTTCCATCCAATTTTTCACCCCTCATTTCACCTCCTTAGATGATGATTTTCGGGATAAAAACTACCCATTGTCATTCTCCGGGACTCAAACTATCTTTATACCAAATTTCATCTGAATGGGTTACATCAAAATTTTTACCTCCAATTTCACCCCATCAGGGGATGATTTCTGGAATTTAAAACTATCATATGTCCTTTCACAAGACTCAAACTATCTATCAACCAAATTTCATCAAAATGGGTCACAAACAAACATTCACCCCCAATTACAACCCCTTAGGGGATGGTTTTTGGGATAAAACTATCCTATGTGCTTCCCGAGGACTCCAACTCGCTATACCGTAATTAGGTTCCATCCAAATTTTCATCGCCCATTTCACCCCCTTAGGAGATGATTTTTCAGGATAAACACTATGCATTTTCCTTCCCTGGGACTCCTTCTATCTCTTTACCAAATTTTAACTAAATAGGATTTTTCCACATTTTCACCCCTATTTCATCCCCTCAGGGGATGATTTTCGGGATTCAAAGTATCCGTTGTCATTCTTCGGGACTCAAACGATTTCTTTATTAAATTTGATCTAAACGGACTCCATCCAAAATTTCACCCCCCATTTCACCCCCTTAGGGGAAGATTTCCGGGATAAAACTATCCAATGTCCTTCCCCAGAACTTAAACTACCTCTGAACCAAATTTTATCAAAATGGGCTACATCCAAATTTTCACCCCCCCGTTTTACCCCCTTAGGGAAAATTTTCCGGGATAAAACCTATCCTTTGACCTTTCCCGGGACTCACACTATTTATATACCAAATTTAATCTAAATCGGTGCAGCGATTTAAGTAGCTCCATACAAACTTCCACCCCCCATTTCACCCCCTTAGGGGTTGATTTCCGGGATAAAAACTACCCTATGTCCTTCCTCAGGACTCAAACTATCTCTATACCAAATTTCATTTAAATCGGTTGAGCCGTTTTCACGTGATGCGCGGTCACATAAACAGACAAACAGATAAACAGCCAAACAGACAAACAGACAAAAATTCTAAAAACTGTAGGAACGTGTTCTGTTATCGATTTTAAGTATCCCTAGCCAATTTTTTTTCGAATATCTTCCATGTACAGACTTTCGACCCTCTTCAGCTTTATTATATGTTTAGATTATTAAATTATAACGGCCTCCGTAGCCCCGTGGGTAGTGACTCTGCCTACGAAGCTGGAGGTCCCGGGTTCGAATCCCGGTCAGGGCATTTATTTGTGTGTTTATCACGAATATTTGTTCCTGAGTTATGGATGTTATATATGTATATAAGTATCTATATGTATTTATCTATTATATATATCATCGCCTAGTACCCACAACACAAGCCTTACTGAGCTTACCGTGGGCCTAGATTGATTTGTGTAAGATTGTCCCATAATATTTATTTATTTATTTAATATTTAATGCATACAAGTTAACTAAGTAAATTAAAAATTAAATGTAATGAAGAGTCAACTTTAATTTGGTACTTTCCTGGGTAAATAAAAAATCATTAGTCCGTCAGTTAGATTATCAAAAAATATTGGACACGTATTTTTTTATTATATCAATCAAACAAAAAATAGTGAAGATATATAGATATAGTTAGCTCGTTAAAGTTCCGCGTGACGTCACATTATGCTAAAAAGTGTGCCATATGATGAATGATGCTGGCTGTACTTACCATAAACGAATCAAGGGTCCATAAAAAACTTAAAAACACCTTGAAAATAAATCTTTAGAGAGATTTTAGACATTGAATAAAATTGTTAACCTGATAAAACCCTAGACAGTCTAAATACCTCCTAAAGTCGGTGACAGCAAATGATGACAGCACTTAATTAACAATTAATGACGGGGCGACTATTGACCGGTTACTTCCGTAGTGTCGTATCCGGCTATCGAAGAACGACTTAAGTACAATGGTTTATTAAAATTCGTTGTGCTCAAGAGAACTTTAAAATTGGGGAGCCCAAGCGGGCAATTTGGTATTTACTCGAGCGAGGCAGAATATCATTTGTGGAGATACCTTGTACCCTGTTGAGTACCTCCACCCTTTATAAAGCCTCTATATGATCGCGAGTCTATTCATCATCAAAAAAGCCGCCACGGGCTCGCGTATCGTCCGAGTTGTCAGATTAGTGAATGGGAGCATCTTTCGGGTCTACTTGACGTCCCCTGTAAATTAAATACTCGTATCTGACGCGCTGGAGTATTTTTTTTCCTCGTCCATAGTTACTTGTACCCTTTTGCATGGCCAACCCCACTATCCACACCATCAGATTAATATAACAGGATCGTTATCATAGACACGTTGTGCGTCACTATCAAAATCTGACGCGCCCGAATCCTTTCTGGTGCAGAGACTGTCCATAGTGTGGTCCATAGCCATCCAGCGGGGTAATGCCGTGAGCATTATGGGCACTTTTGCACCGGAAGCGATAACAAACGGGGTTGGCTAGTTGACGTGTAATTATGATGCGTTCAAGAACCGCACGCGCACATTATGACAACCATATAAATAGACTGTTTTGTTAGAACAAATTTCTTATCTGTGAAATAGTTATTTGTTATACAAGGGGGGAAAGTTGTATTTTACCTGCGAGTGTTCATTTGAAACACGAGCTAGCGTAAGGATCCTATGATTGACCACGAGCGAAGCGAGTGGTTCAAAAATAGAATCCTGAGCGTAGCGAGTGTTTCAACACACGAGACGTAAAATAACTTTTCACCCGTGTATAACACAAATCTTTTCACCTCACTACAGCGAGGAAAATAATAAAAAGGGTAAAAAATAAGTAAAAAAAGTAAAAAAAGTCAAAAAATAAAATAAAAAAAAGTTAAAAAAATTTAAAAAATTTAAACAAAGTTAAAAAAAAAAGTTAAAAAAAGTTAAAAAAATATGTCATAAAATATAAGTACAAAAAACAAAAATAAACATTGAACGTTCTACGTCATAGTACTTTTAACGTTCTACGTCTACTTTCTTCACATGTGGATAAAAAGCGATTTTCTCAATAGATATCAAACATACAAAAAGGCCTTCCTGAGCTAGTGGAGTGAAAATGTTATTATTGCTAAATAAAATAATAATATCGATTTTGATAGTATTATTTCATTCAAATTTCGAACGTCTCTGAAAAACAAAGAAATTTGATTTAACCTCTATTCTTATATCAGTCGAGATGACGTTTAGTTCGAAATGAATTGTCAATTTGTATACAAATTTGACAAAAGTCGCACGTAAGTAAGATATCGAACGATATGATAGATCCGACTCTAGTTTGTCTCTGAATAAAAAAAAACGATGACAGCTGCCAGAAAACAACGCTGCGATGCCGGTCATAATATGCGGCTCCTGAATGCATCATGGAGGCTTATGATATGTGGATAGATAAAGTAGTGTATGTAACTGTCCATAATTAAGCATTAAAACACTTGTGTGATGTTACTCGCCTTCGGCTCGTTTCATAAACCCACACTCGTGTTTAATGCCCTTCATTATGTACAGTCACATAAACTACTATAATGTAATGAAATGAATGACTTGTAACTCTATTATGAATCAATAATAAATAAATGAGGCTGTTTTCAACTTGAAATTTGCCACTGCTTCTAATAAACCACAAATGGTATTTTCGCCTTTCATTCGGACAAATCTTGATAATTGATTATCGTTTGATAGTCCTAATGAATAATACCGTTATGAGTTAAGACAATATGCATTTTAACCCTAAACTTTGCAAAGTAGAAAAAAATCGTGCGTTCAAGTCTCGTTTGCGCTGTATAAAGCGCAAAAAATCGTTTCAGAAAAAAATGCAAAAAGATAACTAAAAAATGTGTGCATTTTTAGATACGCTGCCAATTTAAGGGTTAATTCAAGTTGGTATGTGCGCGGCCGACGAGCACAGCTTATCGAGTTAACATTTTAGCCAGCGGGCGATACAACATTTTAGCCAGCGGGAGAGACAACATTTTAGCCAGCGGGAGAAAGAACTTTTTAGCCAGCGGGAAAGACAACATTTTAGCCAGTGGGAGAGTCAACATTTTAGCCAGCGGGAGAGACAACATTTTAGCCAGCGGGAGAAAGAACTTTTTAGCCAGCGGGAAAGACAACATTTTAGCCAGTGGGAGAGTCAACATTTTAGCCAGCGGGAGAGACAACATTTTAGCCAGTGGGAGAAAGAACTTTTTAGCCAGCGGGAAAGACAACATTTTAGCCAGTGGGAGAGTCAACATTTTAGCCAGCGGGAGAGACAACATTTTAGCCAGCGGGAGAAAGAACTTTTTAGCCAGCGGGAAAGACAACATTTTAGCCAGTGGGAGAGTCAACATTTTAGCCAGCGGGAGAGACAACATTTTAGCCAGCGGGAGAGACAACATTTTAGCCAGCGGGAGAGACAACATTTTAGCCAGTGGGAGAGACATCATTTTGGGGCATTAAAAAGAGACAGAGATGTAGATGATGTGGGTATTAAACGCCAATTATTTGGATATACATTCAAGGGATCCAAAAAATCATAGGCAAATGCGCGGGATACGTATGAATCAGATCGTCTCCCATAATACTTTCGTATTTATGATTATTAGTATGGACATGACATATTGTAGTGACTTGATTCATACTACGTCGATTAGTCATTCAAACAGCAAACCGCTATATCCACCAAAAGTAGACCTTAACTCCGTGCAATAAGGTTCACGTTCATTTAACTGCAATTTCAATGTTCAATCAACATAACCGTGTTCTTAAAAACCTTATTTGCATACAAAGAACCTTAGATCAATAAGATCGTATCTCGGATTCTCTCGCAATCAAATTTGAATCATTATACCAAAAAAATAAGTCTAAATTCCTTCTAAAACTTCAATGCGCTTTTCAAATATCGTGAATATACTTGACTAGTAAGTACCTACCATCACAGACCTAAAGGAATACTTGTAGTCCTTATTGCAATGGCTTAAGGTCTAAAATGGTAGCTTGTTGTAGGTGACATAACTGCAACGGATAGGTTCCGTGACAGTGTTTTTCCGAAAGATATGCGATAGGTTATGGTAAGGTTTTGGCCTCTTGAACGTATTCAAAAGTTTTTTTTTTTTTTTTTTTTTTTTTTTTTTTTTTTTTTCGAACCTCGTTCGCGGCTTGTAGAGCAAAAAAAAGAATGTAAAAATAATGCAAAAAGAGCATCAACAAATGTGTATCTTGTGAGATACGATGCCAAGATGTAAAACAAAGCCAGCCAAATTCGTACAAGCGTTTAATTTGAAGCACTCACAGAGACACGTCGCTACAATAAACTTAAGCGCACTTCGGTGGACTCGGTGCATCAAACGCGTGTGCGGCGGTTTACTTATGCTAGTTTTACCGACAAACGTTTCATCGAAAGATCGGGAAGTTACCGGTTTCTGAGATAAGAAAGTTTGATGAAATGAAAATTCGGCGAAACATTGCATTCGGTAGGTACGAATCCTGAGGGACAGTCTGAGACGATTGCATATTCCAATGGGGAATGGATGAAATCAGGCACTTCTAAAATGTTCATCCATTCCCAATTGGCTACTTTCCTAAAAAATAATATGTAGTCCGTCAGTTAGATTATCAAAAAATATTGGACAAGTATGTATTTTTTATTTTGTCAATCAAACATAAAATTGTTAAGATAAAGCCTGTTAAAGTTCCGCGTGTTGTGATAAAAATTGTACCATAATGTGATGTAGGTAACGCGGAACTTTAACGGGCTTTATCTTCGCCATTTTTTGTTTCATTGACAAAATAAAAAATACGTGTCCGATATTTTTTGATAATCTAACTGATGGACTAAATAAGACATTTATTTAGCAAAATCGTTTACATTGGAATTACATTTTTTTACCCAGGAAAGTAGGTACCCAATTTGATATCAGAATGATTGCGTTAAAAACGTTCCAATCAAGTCGGTATATACTTATGCAAAATGTATTGATATACAAATTGGTGTGCGAAGCAGATTGAAATGCGACTGGGATTGGAAGCGACGAATAAAAACCACGGAATAAAGAATCCATTGGAAGTGGCATTCAACTGACTTTCCTAGAGAACCAGTGTCGCCGCACGCATACAACCGCACTTCAATAAAACACGAACACACAATTGCAATACGCTTTTGATTTGTTAAAATGTACTGTGGCAATAAGTTGTAAAGGGTAGCAAATTTTATATGCAAAAGGTACTTTAACTGGTATAAATTTACGGTCTAATTTAGAGTGTCAAGTAAATATTTCTTACTTCCGTTACCACCTGCGTTGCAAGACTTGCAAAAGACGTGGTGGTTCGGCTACTCGACGCCAGATGGCAGTGTTTTCAAAACTATACGCTTGAAACCAAAAAGTCGCATGTACTGTGAAATGCGTATGATGACACGACTATTTTGCCATAACGGAATAGGGATGTGGGTATAATTTTGTATATCGATATTTTTATGATATTTATACATTAAATATTAAAGCTAATTAGACTTAGGTTACTAATGACAGTAATGACTTAGTTACAAATTGTTTCCAATAAAATCTTGTTAATAATATAGTTAGTTAGTAGGTGACATTTATAGTTCATCAGCCGAAAGACGTCCACTGCTTGACATAGGCCTCCCCCAAAGAGTGCCAAAATGACCGGTCTTGCGCCACCCGCATCCAGCGGACTCCCGCGACCTTTACCAGGTCATCAGTCCATCTCGTGGGGGGCCTACCCACGCCGCGGCTTCCACTCAAGAACCTTTTCACCCCAACGGCCATCGGTTCTACGTGCAATGTGCCCCGCCCACTGCCACTTAAGTGGGAATTGAAGCTTCATGAATGAAGCGTTTTCCTTTTGGCGAAACCCAAAAATCTGTTTCAACAAAATGTTCCGAACAGATGGTGTTCAATCGTTGCGGAAACCAATCCTTTCTCCCCGTGGCATCAGTCCTTTTTTCCTTTGCATTTGTTTATTTAGGAAAACTATAAGATTATAATAGTTATTTTATTTTATATGACATAATAGTCAGATATTATATACATAAATAATAAATTTAATCCTTTTCATTTTGAGTTATCGTATTATCGATAATAGTTATAGACCTTAGCCACAGCATTTGAGTAGCGAACCTTCTGGACATTTGACGTGCATTCCTCGTTCCGAGTAGCGAAATTATGCACAGGATTATGAACTTCATTGTTAGAGAAATAGAATTGATATTTCCTTGACAACAGATGCAAATTGTGTCTGTGAAATTGAAAATTTAATATTTTTATGTACGAATTCTAAAACAATACTTACCGATGATAGGAAATACCTCCATGAGACAAGTTTTTTAATGTGCTACTATTTGAGCAGCTTTTAACAGAGCAATACGGCATTTTCCTACAATAAACAAATATTTACTCATGTCATACGCCGTGTGCGGTTGCCAGGTGACTGACAATAATCTGTGCAAGAAGTATGCGAATTTACGCTCATGTTCGGCGACACGGGAACGCCCACTCACCACTTCCAATGGATTCTTTATTCCGTGATAAAAACAGATCTTCTATATTTATTCGTCGCTTCCAATGTACTTATCTACTTATGTCTGGTGACCCGGCCTGAGAATATAGTCGCTACTATAATTAGAAACTTTACGATTTCTAATTGCTGAATCCTCGTATAACAATGGGACAAAAACCTAGGAAAAACCTGCCTCTGCAATAACATTACATTCTCACAAAAATATATTCTATCTCAGTGGCGTGAAGTTCAAAATTGAATGACAAAAAGTTGCGTCAAGAGGCAAACTTGCATGCGATCACCATACATGGTTTTGCAAAAAGCACGTACCTATGATGTCGTGTTGATAACTTTACTATTGTGCGCATATACGCAACTACTATACCAACTTAAGTATTTAAATACCTATAGTAATAACTGTGTATTTTGCAGGTTTTAATTCTGGGCTAGTATTCACATTCTAAAGACCGTATTTCAACACCGCTTACTATCGGCCTCATAAGAAGGCTCAAAGTCACCCAAAGGGCAATGGAGAGGGCTATGTTAGGAGTTTCTCTGCGTGATCGCATCAGAAATGAGGCTATCCGCAGCAGAACCAAGGTAACCGATATAGCCCTCCGAATCGCTAAACTTAAGTGGCAGTGGGCGGGGCACATTGCACGTAGAACCGATGGCCGTTGGGGCGGAAAGGTTCTCGAGTGGCGACCACGTACCGGCTTGCGCGGCGTGGGTAGGCCCCCACAAGGTGGACTGATGACCTGGTAAAGGTCGCGGGAGTCCGCTGGATGCGGGTGGCGCAGGACCGGTCTTTTTGGCACTCTTCGGGGAAGGCCTTTGTCCAGCAGTGGAGTCTTTCCACTGATATGGTGATGATGATGATGATATGATGAAAGACCGTATTCTCACATGCTTTGTACACCTCGCACGACGTTCTTCGGAGGATTATTATGAGGGGCAAAATTGAGGGCCAGAGGTCTCGGGGCAGACCACCCGCTAGATGGAGCACGCAAATCACTGCACCCTTGCAACTACATCTGCACGAGGCCATAGTTAGTCAGTTATACTGGGCGTTTTCCGCAAGTCGACATCCATTGTGCCTATTTTGCGTGAAACGGCGGTGTGGCGCTAACCACCCCAGCTCGTCTAAAACGAGGCCATACTTAAAGCGGATGATAGGAGCCTATGGAGAAGTCTGTTCATTTAGAATAGGACATGATGTTACGATTCTCAGCATTGAGGGAACGACTGATGATAATGCACATTTGTCGATTACTCACCTCAGACAAGTCATTCAAAGTCGGACCACCAATTACGCATTGGCCACGTTTACATAGCGATTGTTATCACACGATACACGCAATATTGAACTGTGAAAGTAGGCTGTGTGGTGGGAAAACCAGATCACACACCGATTAATATTTAGATCTTTAATTTCTGCCCCTAGCTAGAGCCTACCTGGGGAAGTACCTCCACCTTACAGAAGACCACAGCCAAAATAACATCACTACTTGTTCTGAAGGTATGTGGTGTTGTATTCCAGGTGAGTAAGGTAGTCAAAGCTTCCAAAGATGCGCTGTGTGAGTGTGATGGAACTGCATTTGTTTCTATATAGCTGTCGACGCAGCCAACCCTCAAATCATAATCATATATATTTTCGCTGGACGATGGAAATAGATCTACATTAAAATTTCATTTACCATAACTAGGGTTTGCCATAAAAGTGATTTTCTCAGAAATCATAACATATTCAGGTCTTATAAAGATCCTGAAAAGATGGCAGTTTCTGAGGAAAACTAATGAGGCCAAATGATGATTACGGCAATCGTTACCTATGGCAAATAAAATTATAGATTTCATTTGTTACCCACACGAAAATGCGAAGGAGTTAATTTCATGGTTAATTTTATGTTACGTATATACGAGTAGGTATGTCTTAAGGTGGTTCGATTGCCATACAAAGCGTTATTTGACATTCGCAGGCTAACGGCGTGATATTTTAAGAAACTTATGTATCAGACTTTTATCAATTGGCTTCCCATTTGCGCCAAATTCCCCCTTTCCTAGAATAAACTTGTATAAACTAGATTAATTTGAGAAAACTAGTTTTCCCAAAATATCACGTCCCAAACCAATTTCTCAAATTAATCTAGTTTATACAAGTTTATTCTAGGAAAGGGGGAATTTGGCGCAAATGGGAAGCCAATTTATGAATGTTTGTTACATAAGTTTCTTAAAATATCACGCCGTTGGCCTGCAAATGTCAAATAACGTTTTGTATGGCAATCGAACCACCTTAAACCGTCTTAACAATGCTGGCGTGATGTCACCCTGCGACGAATTGACTACATTGTCATGATTCCTTCAACTCAAGTTATGCCTTTGCTTTATGTTGTGACGCAGGCCCTAAGTCGAAAGTCGCTCGACCACAAACATAATATATGGGCCTTGCTTAGGAGTGCTTACCTTTATTTTTAATGGGAGGAAGATCCGTTCTGGATACCTCCGCGCCACGGGGATAGCGCAGATGTTATGTCAGACTCGCACCGACTTAAAACCCCTCGATTGATTTTGATTTTGTTAACTAAGACTCCGCTGTCTATCTGTATGTCTGACACCAGGCTGTATCTCAACAACAGTGATAGTTAGACAGTTGTCATTTTCACAGATGATGTATTTATGTTGCCGCTATAACAACAAATACTAATAATCAGAATGATTTTTTTTTTTTTCTTTTACAATCTTACACAAATCGGCTTAGTCCCAAACTAAGCAAAGCTTGTACTATGGGTACTAGACGACAATAAACATACTTATATACATAAATAAATACTTAAATACATAGAAAACATCCATGACTCAACAACAAATATTTGTGCGACCAGGATTCGAACCCGGGACCTCCGGCTTCGGCAGGGTCACTCAACCAACTAGGCTACAGGGGGCTCCCATACAACAAACGTGATTTTTTGCCGTTTTTATAGATAATGGTACGGAACCCTTCGTGCGCGAGTCCGACTCGCACTTGGCCGGTTTTTTTTATTCAACGATTGCAGCCCCCCAACTGCAACCGTGTACCCGAGGACCCCTGTTAGTCACCTTGTACGACATTCAGGGGATTCCGTAACCGTTTTCTAATGCCCGGGCTACAGGAGGCGCTAGAAGTGCTTACCTAAGTGAGTAAGACGTCGGTTACATTTACATGCTCATTCTGCCTTCAGTTCAGTCCATCATTCTAGTAAGACTGACGAGAGGATTATCGTATAACCATCGGACTGGCGGACTGATGGTCAGCCTCCTGTCAGTTTTCTGTCATTCACAAGGGTTACGCGATAATTCTCTCGTCAGTCTGGTCAGAATGGTGGACTGAACTGAAGGCAGAATTAGCGTGTAACCGATGTCTTTGGCACTCTTCGGGGTAGGCCTACGTCCAGCAGTGGACGTCTTTTGGCTGATATGATGATGATGATGTCTTAGAGATATCCTGGGGACGTGTTGTGTTGAGAGTGAGTGGGGGACCCGAGTTCGTATCTAGCTATCAACACAACGAATACTCAAATCAAAAGTATTTGTTGTTATAGCGGCATCATAAATATGTTTATACAATACAACATCATCCTCCTAGCGTTATTCCCGGTTGTGCCCCTAAAGGAGCCCGGGGTCCGCTTTGACACCTAATCCCACGATTTGGCATAGGCACTAATTTTACGAAAGCGACTGCCATCTGACCTTCCAACCCAGAGGGAAAACTAGACCTTATTGGGATTAGACCGGTCTCCTCACGATGTTTTCCTTCACCGAAAAGCTGACGGTAAATATTCCGTACATAAGTTCCGAAAAACTCATTGGTACGAGCCGGGATTCGAACCCACGACCGCCGCTTGACAGCCGCATGCCTGAACCACTAGGCTACCGTAGCTAAAAATACATCATCTGTGAAAATTTCAACTGTCTAATCTGGTGACAGACGGACAGACAGACAGACAGACAGACAGACAGACAGCGGAGTCTTAGTAATAGGGTCCCGTTTTACTCTTTGAGTACGGAATCCTAAAAAGATATCCAGAAGGCCACATACCCACATGTCTTAGTATTCATTGTTAATGGTGACAATGCTACGAGGATTTGCCATTGTCTAATTCGCCATTAGGTTTTATTGGCTAAGGCGGGTCATAGCTCAAATAATATCCTGAATATACTTTGAGAATGATTGCCATTGGACTATGACCCGTGATTCGGAGGCGACAATAAGATGAAGTGACTCATATGTCATTATTATCAATGAGGCGGCTACACTGCGTGCTCGTGTTCGACAAGGTGTAAAATAAACCGTGATAATGCTGTGCCTACATAAAGGGGATGGAGCATCTAACTCTATTAGGATTCAATTAATTTGTAAAACTAACCTTAGTTGATAATTCGTGATTGTATATTAACAACTTATGGGCATTAGTCCGAAATAAAGAAATAATTTAAAAATTGAAATTGAATAAAGATGGTTACTTATATTGATTATGAAAAGAGTCCAAAAGCGACGATGTTTGCTTACCATCATATAGTTATTTTCCGATGACGTACCTACTATAAAAAAAATATCTATGCTAATAATATAAATGCAAAAGTAACTGTTTATGTTACTAAACGGCTAAGCTGACTTAGATGAAATAGTTTGTGAGTCCGACAAGGATCTAGGATAGTTTTTATCCTGGAAATAATATGTGGAAAGTCTAGAACCATATTTGCTATAAGATTTTGCATAGGTGTATTAATTATTCATCTCTCAAGGCGATTAACGAGTATAAGTCGCATGAATAAAATTACCTAATAAATAAGTGCTTAAAACAATACGTAAACGTTCAAGTGAGGTAATCATAATGGTGGCCATAATAGGACATCACATTTTTGTTTATTGCATTCTGCAATTATTATACTTCAAGTAACTTGGCTTCGTAAAACGTCCAAGTACGTATTCACGTCGAGCCATTACAGGTTAAGTAATCTTAAAGTACTTTGCGTACAATGCAAATTATTTTTATAATATTTATCTCCGCAGGCAAGAGATCTTAAGGCGACGTGAGCTCAGAAAACAGATTTAAACAGTATTAGCGCTTGTTTGGATTATAATACGGCTGCCTTAAATTTAATTAGCAATCTTGGGGCCTTTTTCGAGGGACGACAGCTATTTAAATCCTGATTTTTTGACTTTCGCTTGATATAAAAAAATCACGAACATGGGTCTAAAATAGACTTAAAAAATTCGTAACAAATTATGCACAGAAGCTAAACATAATAAAATTGGTTCTAAAAATCGGCAATATCATGTTTGAGGGAACTTATAACTATTCATTTTTTATTACTTTTTACGCACAAAAAAATCAAATTTAAAAACATCATATACGCACTTCCGAACACGCACTTTCCATCTCACTCACGCTTATGGTCAGAGAATACCACGAGCCTACGTCACCTTAAGATAATATAATTTGAAACTGACCGTTTTGCTATTTGGCATTTACTACGCTCGACGGATAATACAAACGGTGCGTTTGCCATTTGGTCTCAACAACGCACCACGCTTAAGGCTGACCTTAGGGTGACCTACTTTATGCTAAGCTTGGTTTCAGCTGATGTGTAGGTTAGTGACCTGTGACCAACGGAGCGTGTTATTTGGTTATAGGGAGTGTTATGGGCTGGGTTCTTCTACAATGAGACTGACGTACATACCGTGTTCTATTAATGACATCATGCCTGTTTTGTCTGGCTGGCTGGCAACCATTTGTGTAAGCTTGGATCAAGATTTTCCTGACAGAGCCAAAATGGGAAACTTTCTAACTTTACTCGTTTCTATACTTTTACTAGCTTCACACGCGGCTCCGGCCGCGTATTACAAAGAACGTAGATTAACGGTATATTACTATATTTATTCTTTATTTCATAAAATAAGAACTTATCGTATAATAAAATAAAATAAATAAAAAAAAAAATAAAAAAAAAAATAAAAATTGTTTAATTCAGACCGAGATCCATAATAGTGTTAGTAACAAAATGGGGCTTACAAGACTATATTAGTATTACACGATTAAGTTTAGTTTAAATAAAATTTTAATTAAATTTACATTTAGGCACCTCTTCGGTTCTTTCGGTACCTATGGCAGAAAGGTAGGACCAAGTAGCGAATATTTTATTCCCTACTTGGCCCTACCAATGACCACTTCAACCCAATATTTGGTGAGCGGGCAGTCGAGGCGCTCTGCCAACACCCTCAGCATACTGTTGCTGCTACCGCGCATCCGTTTTAGCAGTGACGCTATTCTTTTCCGCCGAATGGCAAAAAATAGGTGAACCTAATGCCGTAAGCATTCTCTTCCAGTCAACCGGTGGGCAAAGCAAAAGGAAGGACAGGAAAATATATTTTTAAGTCGAATGAGGATTATTTAACTCACTACGAAATAATCAATAGATCACCTTAATTTCTATCACTAAGGTAAGGTTTGATGACTATTATATCCTAGTTGGTAGCGTACGCAGGGAGTACGAAGAAGGTCCTTGGTTCGGATCCCGGTAAGGGCATTTATTTGTGTAATGAGCACAAATATTTGTTCCTAAGTAAGTATGTTTTCTATGTAGGTATCTATTTAAGTATGTATATTAGTACCCATAGCACCAGCTTTGCTTAGTTTGGGACTAGGTCAATGTGTGTAACATTGTCGCCTCATACTTATATTTATACATATAATATCAATCTATGCTCTAAACGTATTATTGTGTCCATAAAATGTTACAGCAAACTCAACATTTTAGCACGCAACAACAACGTCAAACCCAACCCAAAACTAGCACAGTGTCGTCATTACGAGCCCTTAAATCAAAATGGCCTCTGTCGGCCATTATTTTGACATAATGTTAGCATCTCCATTTGCCCTTTAAGTCGACTACATACATATAACCTTACAGGAGACCTTGCTTTTTGTGGTTTGTCGCTTTGTGGAGCTATTGACGGTAAATGGGCCGTGACGTGAGAAACATTTTGGCGTCATGTTACGTATTGTTAATGTTTACTTACAAAATGAATGCATATTGTTGATCCTAATATTAATATTATAAATGCGAAACGGTGTCTGTATGTGTACAATCGCCCTCGAGCAGGGAAATTGAGTATTTAGCGAAACGAGAGTTACAAAGTTCTACGAGAAATGCCAGCGAAAGTAAATCGAAAATGACGGCCAACTCACCCCGGCGTGCCCGGCGAACAGATGAGTCGGTACCGACAGTCCACACTTCCACAGGCGCGAGCTGATGAAGCACTGGTATGGCACTGGTTGAGGTTTTTGCGTTGCGTTTTTGCTTCCGCGCGGAGCCGTCGTCAGCCATCAAAACGATATACCCTCAACTGGCGTTTTACTAATGTCAAAACAACTAGACAACTACCCTACCTAAATGTCGCTAATGTATGCGTTCCCTTTCACGAAATATACTATAAAATGCATTAAAAATAACTACTTAAGCTAAGTGATGCTGTCCGGAACCAACAGTATGTCTGTCTGTTGCCTCTTCACGCTTAAACTGGTTAACCGATTGAGATGAAATTAGGTATGGAGATAGTTTGAATCCCCGGGAATGACATTGGATACTTAGTTTTTATCCCTGAAATCATTCCCTGACGGGGTGAAATGGGGGATCAAAGTTTATATCGAGCTACGATATAAACGAGCTTCACGCGGACGTAGTCGCAGCCAGAACAAGCTAGTTTATTATAAATTGAGCGTGTGAAAAAGTCTAGATTCTCCAAAGACCATAGCATGTGTGGTTATAGCTATCGTGATTGTTAAAAATCATTATACTTATTGTTTCCTGCCTATTTAGCGTAATAGTAAACATTTTGTTACATGCAAAACCCTTTTTCAAGGGTTGTGGGTTGCATACAAGCTTACGGCTTTCTGAATAGTAAACAGACACCAGATCCTATGGACGTTGCCAACAATCTATTGGTTTGAGGATCCCGTCCCGTACTCTGAAACTCTCAACGCAGCGCATTTTATGGAACTCTAGCGACCTTACTCCTGTCATCATCATCATCATATCAGCCGAAAGACGTCCACTGCTGGACATAGGCCTCCCTCAAATAGTGCTTAAGTGACCGGTCCTACGCCACCTGCATCCAGCGGACTCCCGCGACCTTTACCAGGTCATCAGTCCACCTTGTGCCCCCCCCCCCCCTACCCATGCTGCGCCTTCCGGTAAGTAGTCGCCACGCCACCTTTCCACCCCAACGGCCATTAGTTCTACGTACATTACTACTGTACACCTACTTAAATATTTTTTGCAATTTAGTTCATTTTATTTATCTTTAATATAACCGTTCATATTAAGATGGCATCTAGCAAAACTATTATCAGCACCGCTTTTCCAGATTTTATAATTAATGCGAATTACATAAATGTATGTCGATGTTAATATTTTCTTAGAAACATAATTCCTTGCTTCAAGAATTTACGCTCTTGACGTTTAGATAATCTAATTTTGATAAATCCAATTTACTTGTAATTAACATCTTTTGCTGAGAAAATTGAAAAGACGACGACACGAAAATTTCAGTCGTTCAGTCTATTAAAGCTATTAAGAAGGGTCTAATTTATTGAGTTATATCATATGTCGTTCAGATACTCGTAAAGATGTCTTGAACCCTCCGCGAACGATGTTATATGGGAGCGCGAGTGGTGTGTTAAGTTTATTTCAAAAAAAAAAATGTTGTGCTTAAAAAATACTTATACGAATGAAAAGTGGGGCTTTTCATCGTGGGTTGAACGATCAGCAATATATAGGGAAAAAAAAACTTAAGTATAGCCCCTTTTGCATGTAGGGTTGACGTGTTCGAACAGGCATTTGTTAAGTTTCTGTTAGACAATTCAAATATGTAATGTGTATTCGAATACGTCACCAATCCATACAAGAAGGGCTTTACTTATGTTTTTTTTTTTTTTTTTTTTATTAGCATTCATGTTGTTACATAAAGGTGGTAGGTAGGTAGGTGTTACAATATGGACGTATCAAACATGAGCCCTGCAAGGGCATCGCAAAAGTAATAGTATTGAAATTAAATACTAACTTAAAAACTAACAAAGCTTAAAGTAATATACAATTAGCTATAACAAATCTCTTTGAGCCGAATTGTAGTTAATGTTTGTTTGTGTTAGGTTACTAGTAGTGATGTAAGAACTTTGTTAAAGTAATTTGTCTTCTACCTCTATCTGTTTTTTACCTATACCGTCTTTGAGCGATTTCCATAACTCACACTTACATTATCCTTTCTAGTATGCTCGCGTCGTGACTTCCTGCCTTCGTCCTGCGTAATAAACTTAATACAAACAATATATACTTTGGGAATATTGAGGATGTTCCAAATTTTTGCCACAGTTGAGCCGTTTTGCGTGATCAACAAACATGTACACCAACTTTGACACTTATTAATACGGTGTATAATTGATAGTCAAATTAGCAACTCTCTATATAACGCTCTGTTTGTATTCATAGAAAGTTGTAGTTAAATTCAGATTACAGCATTTTGAGCGTGTTTACGGAGCGCGAAAATGGTCCCATGCTCACCCGCTGGCAGAAATTGCATGCAGTCATTGTTTAGTGTAGTCAAGTTTAGTTGTCTCTCTTTTATGTCATACGTAATAAGATTTCATTGTTTACTTACCATGTATGGATTTAATTTATTATTGATTATTGCGCGGTAGCAACAACAGTATGCTGAGGGTGTTGGCAGAGCGCCTCGACTGCCCGCTCACCAAATATTGGGTTGAAGTGGTCATTGGTAGGGCCAAGTAGGGAATAAAATATTCACTACTTGGTCCTACCTTTCTGCCATAGGTAACCAAAAGAAGTAAAATTTTATTTTCAACACACCTGCTCGTAAAGTAGGTCTTATTACAGCGTATTTACACTGATAATGCAGAATATTACCCATGCCGTGCCTTTTACATTACATTATCGCACTAGTGCCTTTTCATTACATATATTTTTAAATATTAGCAAAATAATGCAGAATATTACCCATGCCGTGACTTTTACATTACATTATCGCACTAGTGCCTTTTCATTACATATCTTTTAACATTTTCATTTTTTATTATTTTTTTCTCTCGCAAATGTGTTGAAAAACGTCGTATGAAACACGTGAGCATTGGTCATTACACTTCTCGTCTCCATTAAGCCTTCGCCTTCGGCTCAGGCTTAAAAACCGACTCGAGTGTATTGACCAACATAGCACACTTGTATCATAATGTACTATTAAACTAAACTTAGTCGTGTAATACTAATATAGTCTTGTAAGCCCCATTTTGTTACTAACACTATTATGGATCTCGGTCTGAATTAAACAATTTTTATTTTTTTATCTGAATTAAATGGGTTTTTTAAATACAGACTTGTGACGCAACAGCTCTCATCTCAAAAACAGTATAAGTAAATAAGTTGAAGCATGATATTTTCCTAATGTTTTCGTAAGATTTGTTGGCTGGTGATGCGCATAAATAATTCATTTTACTGTTTTCAAATACCCTATACTTAAGTACCTCGGTGGGAAACCGTCACGATCACCAAGCCATCTGTGCAACGCTCTAACGCTCTCACGTTCCATGCAATATTTACCTCGTTCGCACGTGCAGCGCCGGAACAAATGCATAGCTCCACGCCTGTATCTGACTCAGAACTAGGCTGCCAATAACATAGACGCCATGTAGGAAACTTAAAACGATGTGTTCACCTGTGATTGGGGTACATAAGCCTCTACACATGTTAAGTCAAAGACAACTGTAACTCTGTTGGTGGCCCGTGTAATGAATAACATAAACTACTCGCACGAGTTTTCTGCGGCAATATGCTGTGTCAAAATAAAAAACCAAAATATATATATAGGGTGACTGGTAATTCGACCTATTCCTTGAAAGGGGTTATAAATAAATAAATAAAAATAAAATAAAAAATCTTTTATTCTACCATAATTCAGATTTCATCTGCATGCTTAATCATGTTGTGTACTAATTGATTCTTAACCTATTTGACTAGTAACAAACAATAATAAATAATTTAATTAACATTCATTTCATTTCAACATAATGATAATGACCATTTCAATAACATGCATGAACATTAATTAAACTTATTTCAATATATATTATATTAGTTAAGAACCACATTTTTTTTTATAAATACAATTAATAAGATATTATTCATTATACAACATATTATACTACTCTTGATTAAGTATGGAAGTCGCCTCTTTGGCGTAGGCCTCCCCCAGCATTCTCCATGTACTTCTGTCTCTAGCTAGTCTAACCCATATGGCACCACAACGTTTTCTGAATATTTCTTCCCATCTCTTCTTACGTCTACCTCTTTTTCTCAGTCCATTTCGTGGTGTCCACTCTATAACTTTTCTTGTCCATCTATTTTCCTTCAGTCTGCAAGTATGTCCTGCCCATTTCCATTTCAGACTTCTTATTCTCTCTACAATGTCAGTAATTCTCGTTCTTTTCCTAATATCAGTATTCCTTACTCTGTCCACAATTTTAATTCCTAGCATACTACGTTCCATCTTCCTTTGTTGTATAGCTAACCTTGTTTCGTCCTTTTTGCGTAAAGACCATGTCTGGCACCCGTTAGTTAAACACGGGAGAATTACTACTTCGTATAGTTTCTTTTTAATGTGTATTGATATGTTTTTATTTTTCATAACTTCCCTTAAGCACCAGTACTTTTTCCAAGAAAGGGCGATTCTGCGATTTATGTCATTCTCAGTCTGGACATAAATTGTTGCAAATTAGCTCTAGTATAACCCCTTTCAAGGAATAGGTCGAATTACCAGTCACCCTGTATATAAAACCGGACAGCCGGATCAGATAGTCAGACCGGATCGGAAGGGGTAGGTTACCTAACATGCAACGGAATTGTGTAGGGTGTTTATCCTGTTCTTTTTAATTCCGAATTCCGAAAACCATGGTCCGCTCTAGGTATTTTTGGTTTTTCAGGACCTTACAAATTTAATTGAATCATCTACGTCCAAACTTTTGTTTAGCAGAAAATACCGTTCAGAATTTTGAAAGTTCTGAATAATAATCATTTCTGACGGAAAAGCATTAGTGCCATAATATCTATGTGAACAGACTATACAGATACACGTCTCAGAAATCGGATTGGAACTAAAGTGTCTTCCGACGAGACGTTTATGATTTTATTGCAAATCCGATTGTCTGAAGGCGGTGCATAGTTTTACAGGGAGAGGAAATACACGTCCGATTTTACCTTCCGACTTTGGCAATACATAACCACGTGCGTGAATTAAAGATATAGAAAATAGTGAGTTCGTAAAAAGTCTAGTGTAAGAATCGGACACGTATTGAGAGTTTTGAGAGAATACGTTAAATTGTCGTTTCCGACTATCGGAAGTAAAATCGAATTTTAATTCCCGCTCTTTGGGTTTTCTTCTCATGTGAGTTATATGAAACATTTTATCATACACATAATCATAACTCTATGTGGAAATCGCATGACTTATGATTTTACGATGTAGCGTAGAAGACCGTGAGTCATTCATGGTAGTTAGAAAGTAGGGTAATTTAGTTATTAGGTGATTCAACTATGTCGACTTCCGATAATGTTGCATAAGCAGAACTATTGTGACTAAACGAGGCGACGATATTAACATTAATTACGATGTCACAGACACACATGTCAAACTTATAACACCTCTTGTTTGCCGCGGGGGTTAAAAATAGGTACCCAAATCTTGTCTCTTGAGTCAATTTTATCATATCTTTTTTTATACCACGAAACGCGACGGTAGCAAACTAGCGTACGGCCTGCCTGAGTAAACATATACCATAGCCTATGGAAGCTTGCGATTCCAGAAGAATCACATTCGTTGTATTAATAGCTAGAGACGAACGCCTCACTCTCAAACTCTCAACACGACACACCCTCGACAGATTTGGCGACCTGACTCACCACCAGGAACACAACACGACGTACCTACAGAGGAAGTGCACTCTTGACAAAGTAGTCACTCGTCTCTCCGGAGGCGCGAACTGTTGCTCATACTTAGTAAGTCGCCGCTTATTCGAGCTCTGCACTGCCTCAATGTACTTCTCGCATCTGCTTCTGACTGCGATGTTTTCGCTAGTAGCTGGGTAAAAGTCTGTCGTGAATGCTTGAGGTTCAGCGAGGCGATGGATGACCGTCAATCTTCGATAGTATATTAAGTATGCTGGTAATGTTAATTCTAAGATTCACTGTGCATTCGTTTTGTAACTGTAATACTGTTTTATAATAATTGTTTGATTAAATAAATAAAATAAATAGATGTCTGCCTATCGTGTTGGAGAGCGCCCACGAGATCTTTTGCCCTCGACTTTCCCTTGGAACAGAGCGGCGTGCTGGCGTGAGAGCTGGCCCAGGGTAAATACGTAACGTTTTGAGCGAGTGTTAGGACAATTTCAACTGTCATTTTCCCATACAAAATTTACATTTAAATCTACCTGACGCGCATACAATGCGTTACATAATCGACTGGCTGGTCGAATACCTACTGGAGGTCGTTGTTGTTCTACGTCCGTAGGAATAACCCTAGAAACCCTACACGTGACCTCCGGGTGGTGCTAAAAGAACAACTAACTCGGCAGCTACACTGTTCCTTCTGAATCAATGTAACTCTATCAACGACATCGATACGAATACATATTATGTACCAGTGTGTAAGCGCCATACGGTTAATAAATAAATTATTCTTATGGAATTTTGGGTTTTATTCGGACGGATGCGAGCCAACAATGAGAAAAATCTACGGATCCTTCTGCGAGATGACATTCCGCTGTGTCCTTCCACTTTTCTGCCCGTTGGGCGTTTGTAAAGTTTGTAAACGTGTCAAATGTAGCAACAAAATAAATATTATCATACATCCCAATGCACAGGCATCTACTAACAATGGATCATACAAACAACTATTTGTTTGTCTTCAAGGCTAGATCTTAGTTCATTCAGGTAGGTATTGAGTCATCACGTCACAATTCACATAATAGTACTATACGGATATATAGAAACAAACGAAGGTAGGAAAAGAGTATCCATAATTAGACCTTATTCGGTTGTAATAAGATTGATTAATGGTCAATACTGTGCTGTAGATACTGTTACAACTTTAAATGCTGCACTGACTCAGAATGCAAGAAATCGTGAGTGTTTTTATAATGGTATATTATTTGACCTCAATCTCACTTTGCCCTGAGGTTGATGGCAAATGCAATGCTTCAACGAATTTCAAGTACTTAATACTTTATGATTTGATGTTAACTTTATTTGGGTAAGAAGTTTATTCATCGTGATTAACTTCGCAAATTTTATATTTCATTCTCTGAATATTAATTTCGCGTACTGTCGAAGACATGTTCAGATATTTGTGAGCACTTTGGCCGCTCCGATATATCGGATGGCGACTGTTATGTACCTGGGCCATTCACTGTCACAGCCGACGTCACTACCATGTATGTAATTCGACGCTTTATAGAGATTTTTTTTATTCATTAGAGATACTAAATAAAGACATTTTTAGATTACCGTTCTGTAATTCCATTCACAGTTAGTAAGAAATCGTAATTTTTTCTGCACTAAAAAATATTTATTCAATGTGGTTATAATGTCGTAAATAATCGTAGAATGACTCATTCGTAAAAAAACGATTTGATTTACCTAGAGTAAATGTTTCAGTGCTCGACACTGGTCTATTACCTACTTAGCACCTTCAAAATTATTTCCTAGTTACTATTATAGAGGGTTAGAGGGGAACAACAGGGTCGAGTACAAATCATTACCACCTCCTTCAAAACCTCTGACTTTGATTGATAGACAACGCATGATCTGTTTTTTAGCCTTTAAAGTAACTTATTGAATATGTGCAAATTGTATATAGCACGGAAATCAGATACATCCCAATCAAAATCTTAAATGTATGATACCTACCTCCTACTCTTTTCTGCATTGCCGTGAAATTGGTAGAGAATTCCATATACACCCAAGAGCAAAAAATTCGGGTCACCCGAAATTAAATACCCGCATTAGGTTTTTTTTAAATATTATACGCTAGTACATAATATACTATTATTCGTAATACCCAAATGTATTAGCAATTTCGGGGATCGTATCATAAAAATATATCAACATCTAAAAATTTCGATTTTTGCGATACCTATCTCGCTCCGTTAACGGTGTTTTTTTCATGGGTTACGAGTCCGATTAAAATTTGGTATCGTGTTTTTTTTTACTGGTATTTCTGCAGTTTAGATGTAAAATGTTGTAAAGATTATGACACGATTAAAAACCGTACTAGGTACCTTGCACTATTTTAGGAAATATGACGGTATTTCACCGTCCCGAAACTTTAGCTCTTGAGTGTAGCTTTATGTTCACCGTGTGTACCTTAAGCTAATCTTTTGCGCAATAAAGATTAAATAAATAATATCAAATTGTATACAAAACCAAGCTATGATGATGCAGGAATCAATTATGTCAAACATGAACAATGACAAGACCTCCTTTGAAGCTTAAAGTTGACCTCAATATTCGAGGTCACTGACTTCGTTCGTACTCAACGCCTTGTCAGAGCCAAAAGGTCACAAATATATTAGATATACCTTATACCTGCTATCTTTTACCATTCGTTTTAGCGACAAAATGAAGTGAGGCCCGCACTCGTGGGTGGACATGTACAGGGGTCCCCCCTTCATTTGAAAAGACTACATGCGTGCTTAGATTTCGCTTGTCATTGCATGGAAGAGTATGAGTATAAACTTTTATACAGGCCTTATATCAACTAACTATACTTACAGGTAAATATAACAATGTAATCAAGTTACAAGATAATTTTCACCCATTTACATTCGTTGTATCGATTTGATACTTTGCATTTATTTAGAATATGACAATACATTAATTTGGTACTTACCATCGTTGATATGACGATGCTAGAGCGGCTACCACGTAACGTCAATTTCTTTCGTTCGTGTATTTCCATCTCTATCGCACGCGCATCGAGTGACAGAGAGGGAGATATGCGAACTTCGAATCTGGGGGCACGGCAGTGCCCAAGTCGAGCAAAACAAAGAGGCACGGCCGCACCATCCTTTTCTCGAAGCCATTCAGCCCATTTTCAACATCCTGTAATCTTGTGCTGGCTAAAGCTAGAACCCTGAATTTTCAGTTACTTGTAGGGCATAATATGGCATACTCAATCACTTATATACTGATACTGATCAACATAATTCTAAGGTACGTCTAGCAGACCCACAAGCTCCAAATTTTAAACGTTTTTAGCCTATTAATTCATAAAAAACCTTAAAGTATTGCAATTTCAGTCACGTTTCAGAGATATAAAAACTACATAAGTAAGTTTGTAATCCTATACAAATACATGCGATTACAAAGTTACCTTTGCAGTTTCTTCCTGCAAAACTATACAAACGTTATTTGCGGTTGGTAAAATAACATTCCCATACAAAGTCTACAAAAAGAAATAAGATCCCATAAAAAACATTCCATGTAAAAAATAGGCCAAGTCTCGTAACTCTTCCACAGTAAAAAGTGGTGATGTATTTCGTAGAGCCAAGTCAAGCATTCTTATTAACCTTTATTTGCTTGCTAAATAAAATTTTGTGACTTGGCAATCACATTCACCTACATAGTTTTAGGTACCTACGCAAAAATTTGTAAATGCAGTGAAGTTGTGTGATTCCCAAATTGCAGAATTTTATTTAGCAAGCAAATACAGATAAATAAGAATGCCTGACTTGGCTCTACGAAATATCTCACTACTTTTTACTGTGAAAGAGTTGCGAGACTTGGTTTTTTTTTTACATGGAATGTTTTTTATGGGATTTCATTTAATTTGACATAGAATAAAGTAAACGTATCTTTACTTGACATTTCCAGTCTTAATAAATATCAATAGAAGTGAACAATTATGATTAAAAGCGTTACCTAGTGTAAATAAATAACGGCTTTTATCTGTTTTTCACGTAATATAAGATTGCTTTAGGTGCTTGAATATTTGGCAAAAACATAGTTTAATTTAAACTATAGAGAAGGACATTTGATTCTCACGCCGTTCTCAAGGCAAGCTTTGAATAAGTAGTACTTTGTGCAAAACTGGGTTGCCTTGGCGATACTAAATGAACGCTGATTCAACATTCTTGTATAATTTAGCGCTAATTTTGCCGTTGCAATGCAAATTTACTTTTATCTCATTTAATTTTGAATATAAGGCTTCTAAGGGTGTTGTTAGAATGTCAAAAAAACTTATGAAATGCATTAGTGTTGTCTCAACAAAAAGAAAATAATGCGTGTTTTTATGGGAAGTCTACAAATGTATTCTTGTTATATAATTTGGCGCTAATTTTTCTGTTGCAATGCAAATCTACTTTTATCTCAATTAATCTTTAATAAAAGACAATTAATTGTGTTATAAAAGTTTTAAGATCTAAAGAATACGTGTTTTACGGGAAGTCTTCAAGACCATTTATCTAAAAAATTGCTACTACATTTTTATGGGTTTTTTTTGCAACTTTAATGTTTTTTTCTGCTCAGAATCATGAGCTCTTTTCATCCCAATAGGAGAATGCAATTTAAAATAGTTGCATTTTTTTTTGAGAAACGCTCACAAATGTATTCTTGTTTTGAAATTTATATAGCAAGTAACACGTTCTTATCTGATTTTATACACGTTACTCATAAAGCTAATTATTACTGCATTAGTGCGTGACTAATCTGTATATTTTATATTTATAGGTAAATCAGTTAAAACCACGTGATTAGTAAGATGTCATTTATTACACAATTCAGACATTTCACAACAAAAAGGTAACCTTAGGGACTAGTCCTTACGGATATGCCTTAGAGAACTCTGCAGATATCTCTAAAACATATCCACTCAGTATAAAAATCTAAATAAGTATATACATTTCAATATTGTGATTTATAAACTTATAAACTAATTATACACTAACACGTGAATAGTTTTTGCATGCAAAAAATATTTCTTTAACACATAAATTATATGATTTGATATATATTTGTACCTATATGTTTCTTTGGCATGCGATATCATTTACGAAAATATGTCTACGGAAGGTGGTACATGTTATGTCTTAACATATGAGCAGATATAAAAAAAACTTAGTCTAATCCAAAATATACAACATTTGAGGACGGAAAGTGAATACAGATCCAAAAATACATATCTAATTATAAAGATGCGTAATATATTGCATAAATCGCAACCAAAGAGGTTACGTTGGCACTTTAACATTTAAAAAACACACTCCATCGGAGCCATCTAATAAATTATCACTCAGAAGAACACAAGTTGCGCAATCTACATACCTGCCATTAGCAATCAGCTCTCAAACACACAACTCGACCACGATCCTAACAACATGACACAACACCAAGCCTTAAACACAAAAAGGCCATATCTTCATATTAAACATATACAGAGATACGACTTGTAAGATTTAAGCTCGATAGGAGGTCAAACATTTTCTCATAAACGGCCTTCGAGCAAGTACATAAACCGGCCGTCCATGGCTCGCCCGCTTTCATGCCAACTTAGAGCGTCTCTTGCGAAATCCGCGTTGGACGAGGTACATACTCGAATGGTTTTATAATTCGTCACGTATTTAGTTGCTTGGTGGGACGCGAGGTCGCATAGCTTAAGTTAAGGCTTATGTTTGAAACTACAACTTCTAAATTCAACCTTAATTTAAAGGGAGCAAGGCACAGTTTTAAAGAGCGACTAAATAAGCTTAAGTCGCTCAATTGCTTTAACAGGTAGAGATTGAGTTAAAGAGGATACTGATTAATACCACTCAAGGAGGTGGCATTTTGACCTCAGCCAGGCGTGGTCGAGACTTCATTATGGCAATATAAGACCTACCATAAGTTATCTTAATAACTAAGACACGACAAGGAATGCGGAGATCTTAAACATTTAAATAATAATTACTATTGTGAATTGATTTAAGTTGCCTGATTTTCCTTAACCAAGGAGACATGGGAACTTGTTCTAAGTTTAATCGTGCAATTAATTATGCATATCGGTACATTCCATAGCTACGCCAAAGGCAATTTGAACTTTAGCTAAATAGACTCTAAGTCGAAAGCTGCATGTTTCCAATGGTAAACAACAGATACGCATTTTGCTGCCCAATCAGACTTTTCGGATTCGTGTTGATTCGGATAACCTAATCATTCGGCGGTAATAATACTGGCTAAACCAATCAACTAATACTAGCACTCGGTCTCACCCTCTTTCTTCTCCGGGATATAGTGTTCCACTTCCCGGAACAGATGGAACAGCCTCCAAGCGACAGCCACTCCAGCGATCTCAAGTACCATCATCAGTAGTGAAGCCGCGGCAACGGAAGAGCTGATGATCTTCGTATAGACGGCGGCTACTTTAGCACAGCCTACTCGTTCGTTGGCTTCCTTGTCAGTGAAGTCACATAAAGCCTTGTAAAGGCTGTCGTGACAGCAGGAGAGAGGCAGGTCATTTCTGAAGGCCCTGTAGTCTCTGGCGTCGTTGGCACCGCAGCACTTCAACTTCCGTTCAATCCATTCGTACTGCCGCGCGTGTTCCTGATTATTCTGGATGTTGTAGAAACCATCATACACTGTGTCCTTTATGAACCGATCCGTATCTTCACCATCAACGTACACAAACACAAGAACAGCTGATAGCACTTGGAACAGGATGAGGAAGCTCATGAAGCCTCCATAGATCCCGAGTAGTCCCCTGCTTTCCCGAGTCGCACCGCACCAGCCGCAGAAGGAAATGATGATGATCATGACTCCGAAGACAATGAAGAGCCATGGTGCCACTTGAGGCCAGTATACCCGCCAGTCAAGGAGGTAGTGGTTCATGTTCCGGAGCCGGACGAACTCCATAAGCTGCACGAAGAACCATATTCCCGTGATCGCTGTAGCGAGGCCGAACACGGCGTAGATGATGTTGACAACGTAAAGCACGTTCTTCATAAAGTCTTCCTTAGCCATTGCGTCCGGCGCGTGAGATCGTTGTCGATGTAATGAGGCGGCCGCGGCTGCGCGAGCGCTTATATAAACGCGCGAAGGCCAGAGAGCGAAACCAGTCGTGACATACATAAGATGATGCTTGATCGAGGTGAAAAATATTTTTATTACTTCAGCATTGGACAGGGATTTGGATTAGAAAGCTCACGTACCCTATTCTAATTAGTCTAGATGATTTGATCAGAAAATTGTAAGTATTGATGACATGATGACGCATATCTTTATAAGACCTGAGAGCCGAAATGACGTAAGTACGACAACATTTACGGTATTCTAGTCTTTAATGTTATAGCAGTTAAGAGTTTAATTGCGACTACAGAAAATGCACTTGGGTCATTTTGGCTTTCCACTGACTTAGCGTTGCGCTAACGATAAATGCCATTACACTAAATTAATGAATAATGATTAAAATAAATAGTGTCAAACGATAAAGCTTATCTCAAGTCTTGCAACACTTATCACGTCATTCATTCCCTCTTTACAGAACATGTTACATACTCTCGCGTTCGTGAGAATAAGAACAAACAAAACACAACCTTATGCTAACGTTATTAAAGTCTTTACAGCAGCACTTTCTTGGTTTCCAATTCTCTCAGTTCCATTTGTGGTCTCCTGTTTTTGATGTTCTTGGACAATGAGTAGGCAACGGAAAAAGTTAATATTCCTATCATTGCTGTGAAGATGGACAGTCCGGATAAAGCTTTGATTCCAATACGCGCGTACTGAGAAGCTACCTCTGAACAGCCGTGTCTCTCATTCGCCAGCTTATTCGTGGTGCTGCAGTCGATGGGGTAGTCGTCTAAGAACCCATACCTGATGACGTCACAGCAAGAAGTCGGGAACTCATTCCTCCAGCTCACGTAGTCTCTTGGGCTGTCAGCGCCGCAGCAGTATAGACGCTTCTCAACGTTGCCAAAGTACTTCTCTAACTCAGGATAATCCCTCATCCGGGAATACCCATCCCAGATCGTGTCTCTGATGAAATTATCGGTGCTATGCCCATCTGCGCACACGAGCGCCAAAATCGCCATGCCAAGAAGCAGGAACGAGGCCACGGACACGCAAATCGCGAAAGTAGTGACGAGGGACTTACTGTTTTTCTTGGCACCTTTAAATCCACAACAGGAAGTGAAGATCGCAAACAGCGATGCGCCGAAAAACATCCATGGCACCGCTTGCGGCCAATACACGTTATAATCCAGTAAATAATGATTGCTGTTGCGTAGACTTGTGAACATTTGTATGTAGACAAAATAACCGATGGATCCACAGGCTAATATCAGTCCGAAGATAGTAAACACAACGTTGAGCACGTGTAGAGCGACTTTTTGCGTCATTTTTGCGGTTTCACTGCACTGTTTTTAAGTATAACTTAGCACGGTACCGGCGCGCGCGCTTGGCTCGAGGGCTGACAATTGAATGGCGGTAGTGTGACGTTAACAGATCTTATAGCAAGTATAGTTAGTATTCTCGATCAAGGTTGTAAGGATTCTTCGTATGATTGATGACTCACCATTTTAGCGTACATGCGTCATTGTTTTGGCCAAAAGTGGAAAACTTCTACGGTGTTCGGTTAGCATACAAATTAAAAAGGGATTTTTGAAATGGAAACTTACCATGTTTCAGGCCTGGGTTTTGTTTCATTTTTTTTTCTGTAATTAAAACCAGTAATATACTAAACATAAGGTACTCGTAACATGCGATTCATTTTGTCATTTTAAATATAGTTTTTATTGAATTATATTTTAACTTAGACCTTATTCTAGTGTTCTATATTCTGACTGACAACGTACAATTTTATTTATAGCAATAAATAGGTTGAGACATCAAATAGTTTAATTAATATTTCAGCCGTGTATGTATGATTTTTTATACCATAACGGTCTCTCAATGTCACAAATCAACACAACACAACATAAATAAATGGTCGGCGACGCGATTTTGACTCTCCAGTAGGTCGATCTCGTAACGCATTGTACGCTCGTCACGTAGATCTAAATGTCACTTTATATATGGAAAAATTACAGTTAAATTGTCCTAACGCGCGTTTGAAACGTTACGTGGTTACCCTTCAGGCCCCGTAGCATGGATGGCCTTATCACGCGACAAGTGACAGGATAGAGCATCCGTCCCTGGCTGACACCGTTCGATAGAACGAGACGACGCGCTTATCCTATCACTTATCGCGTGATAACGGTATCCATGCTACGGGGCCTGGAGTCTAAAGGTCACCGCTCACTACAGCCCCCCGGCACCCGACCGGCACCGCCTCGTCGTTCGGCGTCCACTCGTTGTCGACAGCTGACCTAGGTGGTCCGCGGGTGGACGCCGCGTTGTCACCAGTCAACCTCGCGTGGTCACCTCACGAGAGAGGCGATCCGGTGATGCTACGGAGTTGATGTAGTGAGCGCATGCTACCCATACAAATCCATATGAAGAAAACTAACCGCTCGAGGCGAGGCGGTGCGGCAAGGGTGCCGGGTGGCTGTAATGAGCTGTGACCTTAAACCGTTTTATAGGCTACGGTGCCCTCTACCATCAAGTAGGTTGAATACTTGTTTGCCACCGTGGCTAAACTAAATGTTAAATATTCGTACATTTAAAACATCCTGTACATTGTGTTATATCATCTCCAAATTATGTCAATACTAGAATTCACACTTCGTCACATCGCTAACATCGCGACCCGTTTTCGCAGATTTTTTACGACATTCGAGTCACTGCAAAATAACTGAGAGACCCTATAGATCTCGGTGGTAAGGGTAACATTACACAGAGATAAGGAATTAATAATAGTTATTTGTTATACAAGGGGGGAAAGTTGTATTTTACCTGCGCGTGTTCATTTGAAACACGAGCTAGCGAAAGGATTCTATGATTGACCACGAGCGAAGCGAGTGGTTCAAAAATAGAATCCTGAGCGTAGCGAGTGTTTCAACACACGAGACGTAAAATAACTTTTCACCCGTGTATAACACAAATCTTTTCACCTCACTACAGCGAGGAAAATAAGAAGGGTAAAAAAAAGTTTAAAAAAAAGTTTTAAAGTTTTAAAAAAAGGTACAAAAAAAAAATGTTAAAAAAATATGTCACATAAAATCACAGACCACTTAACTGGTCTGTGCATAAAATATACAAACAACCAAAAGTAAACAATTAACGTTCTACGTCATAGTACTTTTAACGTTCTACTTCTACTTTCTTCACATGTGGATAAAAAGCGATTTTCTCAATAGATATCAAACATACAAAAAGGCCTTTCCGAGCTAGTGAGGTGAAAAGGAATTAATGTTATATATTTATTTATCAAACTAAAATGTACCTACACTTTAATATCAAGCTACCTTTGCTCCCGACTGCCACACGGTCAGAATCAATTCTCACTAACGGACGTAGTTTTCCAATTCTATAACAATTATTTCAGTAATTTAGCTAAGGTAGCCGAGTGGTTCAGGCATGCGGCTATCAAGCGACGGTCGTGGCTTCGAATCCCGGCTCGTACCAATGAGTTTTTCGGAACTTATACACGGAATATTTACCGTTAGCTTCTCGGTGAAGGAAAACATCGTGAGGAAACCGGTCTAATCCCAATTAGGGCTAGTTTTTCCTCTGGGTCGGAAGGTCAGATGGCAGTCGATTTCGTGAAACTAGTGCCTATGCCAAATCGTGGGATTAGGTGTCAAAGCGGACCCCGGGCTGCTTTAGGGCACAATCGGGAGTAACGCTAGGAGGATGAGTGTAGTAGTTCAGCTATGAATAGGTAACAGACAGAAATTTATTTTCTCCAATTTTATTCGTAATACTTATAACGCGGGTTCCAATGGAGATGACAATAATTGTACTTTCAAAACAAAGTTTTAACCGACTTCGAATCGGTAGCCAAATTGCTTCAAGTTTGCCTATAAAATTTGAAGAGTTCCCTAGATTTCTCCAGGATCCCATCATCGGAACTGGATTTTGGTGACAACGGGACCAATCTGGAAGTACCTACGAGTATGTGCTTCCAAACAAATTATTTTTTTTTTCAAATCGGTTCATAAATTAGCGAGTTATCGCGTAACAAACACACATAAAAAAAACAGACAATTGAGAACCTCCTACTTTTTTGAAGTCGGTTAAAAATCCCATGTAACGTACTTTTTGTCCTCTAAAATGGAACAAGCTATACCTACAACATGACGCACTTTCATTGCTCTTGAGTGTATTGGTTTTATTCGTAATTCAGCAAAATTTAAAATTGACAGTGTCATATATGGCAAACATCTTCTTTAAACAGTGAATCAGTGTTAACCCCATAGTTATATGCATGGTATATTATTAATGACGCGTAGTTCTCAGATGCGTCATATTTAATCGTAGATGGTAAGACAGGTAATGTTATCATACCTCAGTTTGTTGTCTTTGTCATGTTGTAAGTACTTCCTTAGGTCATAGGTAATGCGGAAGTTTGGAGACAGGGCACAGCGGAATGTCGTTTAGTTTCAGTTTAATCTATCTAACTGGCGAAGGCGAACCGACCATTTAGGTTTTCGCAAATGATTAATTTCACCCAAGTTTTATTTGTGGGTGGACCTGGTAAAGGCCACGGGAGTCCGCTGGTTGCGGGTGGCTTTGGCACTCTTTGGGGGAGGCCTATATCCAGCACTGGATAACATTCGGCTGATATGATGATGATGATGATGAAGTTTTATTTCTCTTATCTACTTTTTTCCTAAAACGATGAGTTTTATATATAGCGAAATTTAATAATGCGAAAAAAGTTCGACCATTAAGGTATTACGCGCTCCCATATTCTGCTCAAAAGCTTTATTCGATATCATCATCATCATCATATCAGCCGACAGACGTCCACTGCTGGACATAGGCCTCCCCAAAGAGTGCTAAAATGACCGGTCCTGCGCCACCCGCAACCAGCGGACTCCCGCTACCTTTACCAGGTCATCAGTCCACCTATATATTCAGAGATAACTACCACAATATATCAGGTAGTCGTTCAGTAATTTCACTATCCAACAACTGTCACCGTTGGTAGCATGTAGCTCATCGCCAACCCAACATATTGTGCCAATTTTTACATAAATTATCAGCAACACATAAGTGTTATCATCATCAGCCATTCTCTCAGTGTTGAGGATCGTGACATCATGTCCCATTCTTGTTGACCAGACTTCTCCCTAGGCTCTTATCTTCTCCACCCGATTTATGTATGGCCTCGTGTAGATGTAGTTGCAAGGGTGTAGTGATTTGCGTGCTGTAGTTGGAAGGGTGCAGTGATTTGCGTGATGTAGTTGGAAGGGTGCAGTGATTTGCGTGATGTAGTTGGAAGGGTGCAGTGATTTGCGTGATGTAGTTGGAAGGGTGCAGTGATTTGCGTGCTGTAATTGGAAGGGTGCAGTGATTTGCGTGCTGTAGTTGGAAGGGTGCAGTGATTTGCGTGCTGTAATTGGAAGGCTGCAGTGATTTGCGTGCTCCGTCTATCGGGTGGTCTACCCCGAGACCTCCGGCCTTCAGTCATAATCGTCAGAAAACAACACAAAAGTATAACAAAAGGGTAATGTTATATTTTTCTCATTTGTCAAAAACAAGTGATATAACATTATTTATTTATTGATAAAACTAAATAAAACTACTTATTACTAAACTAAGGGGTCTCCCCGCGGCATGGTGCCGAAGAAGCTGGCAGCATTTCCCCGCTGTATCGCAATACTAATGCGTTGAGCGAGGAAGCTGCCAGCTCTTCGGTCCCCGGTGGTGTCGGCTAATTTTTTGGCGAGCTCTTTGATTAGGTTGAGTGCGCTGGGAGCCCATGGACCAAGGGTCTCGACGCCGATTGGAACAAAGCAGTATTCAGCGCTGAGACCCCTATATGTATTAACTTTGGCCTTTTCCGCAGCCTCTGCAGCCGCACCGGCTCTGGAGGATGTTCCGTGGAGATGGGATTTTATTGATTCATTTAAATCAGGCAACGTATACATATTTTAAAACATAACAGAAAACACTACAACTGCAATGTGTTACGCAACTTCATGGTGTCAGGTAACCGACCGCGAAGCGAACTTGACTCCCTTCGGCCAAAATTCTTCCTTAGTTAAGGTCAATAGCTGGCCGGTTCGAACTCGCACCACAGACGAAATAAATTCACGTTATGGCGAGACTCCAACCTCACAACCCTCAACAAGAATCCGGTCTTCACGCGCACATATATAGGTGTACTTACTCATACATTAATTATAAACTAGGTTATCGACTTTTGGTTATTGGTAATTCAACGTATTCCTATTAAGGGGTTATAGGGGGGTAGATGCAGTTTGGACCCCAGAATGAACCGACAAGAGCTAGCTTTTAAATGTATGATGAAGATGATGACTCTTATATCTAAATGTGTTTTTTCCGCATAAAACCACAAGTAACTAAGGCAAATTAATTACATTAACCACAGTGAACTGACCGCAGATTTGGTAGAAGTTAAAAAAAAATGATTTTTGTAAATATAAGGAAGTATTTAATTACGATCATTTGTAATAATATTAAATGTGTATGTAAGGGGAAGCCTGAAAGTAGCACCTATCGCGGATAAATTGAGGGCCAATCGCCTTGCGTGGTATGGGCACGTAATGCGGAGGGGTGAAAGCCATGAGACCAAAAGAGTATTAGGTATGAATGTGGATGGATGTAAACGACGAGGTAGGCCAAGGAAAAGGTGGGTGGACTGTGTGAGAGACGATATGAAGAGAAAATAAGTGAGTGATGAGATGACGGCTGACAGAGAAGTATGGAAGAAAAAGACATGATGCGCCGACCCCAAGTAAATGGGATAAGGGCAAGGAAATGATGATGTAATAATATTATAAAGAGGAAATTCAGTGAGGTTGTAAGTTTGTATGAAAGAGGTAATTTCCAGAACTGCTCAACGATAAAAAAAAATGAAAATACGTATTTTAACATTTTTAACGTTTGGTTTAGCGGTAGTCCGGCCTGCGAAGATGAAGATTTTGAAAAGGTCTATAGTAAACAAAAGCCATCATAATTAAAAACTCAGAAAAGTTAAAAAACCCCCGATATTTTCATTTCAAAGTACACTATCTAAAAAAAAAAAAAAACGGCTGAACAGATTTTGTTGAAACTTAGCTAAGAATCATCTCAAACACGCCAGCTTTCGGATAAAAAAACCGCATTCAAATTGGTTTATTAGTTTAGGAGCTACGATGCCACAGACAGACACACAGATACACAGACACGGTAACACCCCTCTTTTTGCGTCGGGGGTTAAGAACAAACATTCACGAATGCTAGTCACAATATTTTTTTGTCGTACCCGGGAATCGAACCCAGCAGGATCGTCAGCTGCGTAAGCAGGGCCACTGTCTACTAGGTCATCAAAAATACCAGTCGTTTAAGCCGAGCTAACTAATGAGCTTGAAAGCCTACATAATAATCATCATCATCGTCATATCAGCCGAAAGACGTCCACTGCTGGACATAGGCCTCCCACAAAGAGTGCCACAATGACCGGTCCTGCGCCACCCACATCCAGCGGACTCCTGCAACCTTTACCAGGTCATCAGTTCACCTTGTGGGGGCCTAACCACTGCATAAAAAGCGGCCAAGTGCGATTCAGACTCGCATATGAAGTGTTCCGTAAAATAAATTGCGGTTTACGATTTATGACGTATTAAAAAACTACTTACTAGATCTCGTTCAAACCAATTTTCGGTGGAAGTTTGCATGGTAAATGTACATCATGTATTTTTTTTAGTTTTATCATTCTCTTATTTTAGAAGTTACAGGGGGGGGGGACACATTTTACCACTTTGGAAGTGTCTCTCGCGCAAACTATTCAGTTTAGAAAAAAATGATATTAGAAACCTCTCAATTATTATCATTTTTGAAGACCTATCCATAGATACCCCACACGTATGGGTTTAATGAAATTTTTTTTTTGAGTTTCAGTTCCGAGTATGGGGTACCCCCAAAACTTAAGTTTTGTTTTCGATTTTTGTGTGAAAATCTTAATGCGGTTCACAGAATACATCTTCTTACTAAGTTTCAACAGTTAGCTCTTATAGTTTCGGAAAAAAGTGGCTGTGACATACGGACGGACAGACAGACAGACATGACGAATCTATAAGGGTTCCGTTTTTCGCCATTTGGCTACGGAACCCTAAAGGCCTCCACACACCGGTCGCGGGCGCGGGTTGTAAAACATTGAAAATAAACTTCAAACACACATCGAACGCGGGCCCGCGAGCTCGCGGGCCCGCGTTCGATGTGTTTGTAGTGTAGTTTCAATGTTTTACAACTTGCGCGGGCCCGCGTCCGACCCGCGCACGCGACCGGTGTGTGGAGGCCTTAAAGATGCCATCACCTAATACAGAAACTCTTTGAATACTGCGGGTTCTACCTATTTGGTTACAAGTGCATTCGTTTTGTCATTGGTGCATGACAACGATGACATTGACCAGACCGAGCAGATGCGGTCATAAGGGCGTGACTGGATTGCATAAAAACAGAGTACTCGGTCCGTCGGCGCTCGACCGTGGCGAGTTTAGTAGAGTAACTCGCTCGTTGGGCTGGGAGTACTAATGTTCGCGTGATGTTATTTGTGTTTATATTTTTATTTATACCCCCGACGGTGCCGGCGACTGGTGCGACTCCTCTCGGTGTGTGTGTGGAAACCCCGATCAGACAGTCAACCACATGGTTCTGGAATGCCCATCAACAAAATTTTCAGGGCGGATGGAGGACCTCAAGAACCTTACTGAACTTGCTATAGAGTACTTGAAGAGGACTAATTTTAACCTTTGAATTAATCAATCTTATTATTATTATTTTCTTATATAGCTTTTATATGTAATCCAGTGACCAAAATGCCATACGATAAATAAATAAAATAAACCCCCCACGGAAAAAGAAGGGTGTTAAGGCGCTGTCAACACCAAAAACGCGCACACTGTCTATTTCTATCGGAGTAAACGAGAGCGAGCGTTACTTGATTGGCCAGGTTTTAGACGAAAATAATGAATATATATATTATTATTATTTTTTTTATATACAGATAACTTTATTTCATTTAATAAATACACCACTATAATTAAAATAAATCTTAATAAAAAATTCAAATTCAAATTCAAAACATTTTATTCAAAGTAGATTCAATACAGAATACTTTTCGAATGTCAAAAATTACAAGAATCTTATAAATAGCATTCATCCAGAGGTGGAGTCGTTACATTAGTCCATTAACAAATACTCATTTATATAAAAATAAAATGCTTACTATGTATACTTAAGTGCTAGGGGATCATCATACCAATCGCAACATATCACTTGACTGAAGCCACTGGAGGTATGACATCTGACCATATTTGTTTGTCTAACAAATACTCGTCTAATCTATAGTACGCTCTACTACTCAATGTTTGTTTCACAACAGCCTTAAATTTATTATCTGGCATACATGTAATGGCACTGGGTAACTTATTATAACAGAGTGTGTCCCACAAAAGACTTCTGAACCCTACTTAACCTAGTTCTTACTGCTATGAGTTTATCTTTATTTCTTGTATTGTATTTATGAACATCACTATTTTTACGAAATTGTGTAATGTGTTTTCTTACATACAATATGTTTTCATAAATGTACTGGCAAGGCAAGGTCATTATATTAATTGATTTAAATAGTTCCCTGAGTGATTCGCGGCTTTTTAGTCCGTACATTGCACGAACTGCTCGTTTTTGCAGGATAAATATGGACTCAATGTCAGCTGCTCTGCCCCACAGTAATATAGCGTAGCACATGATGCTATGGAAGTAGCTAAAGTAGACGAGTCTAGCTGTAGCCACGTCAGTTAGCTGTCTTATTTTTTTAATAGCGTACACTGCAGAACTTAGCCTTTTAGACAGTGCTGCAATATGAGGACTCCATTGCAGTTTGGAATCTACAGTGATACCCAAGAAAACTGCATTTTTGACGGAACCTAAATCCTGGTTATCTATTTTCAATCCTTGTATGCTACCTTTGACGTTAGGTAGCTTAAAGTGCATACATTTGGTTTTTATGGCGTTTAGTACCAGATTGTTAGCCGTGAACCATTCCTGTATCTGTTGAAGTGCATTGTTTATACTGTATGTGTCCTGGGTATCTCTATTTACTTTAAATATGAGTGATGTGTCATCTGCAAATAACACTATTTTCGATAGTTGTTCCGCCATAAATGGAAGGTCATTGACATATATTAGAATTAAGAGAGGTCCTAAAATCGATCCTTGTGGAACTCCTATTCTAACTTGATACCCTGCTGAACTAGTTCTATTTAAAACTACTGTTTGAGTCCTATCTGTTAAGTATGACCGTAATAAGTCGAGTGATTTTCCTTCAATACCGTAGTGGTTTAATTTAACAATCAAAGTCTGATGATCCACGCAGTCGAACGCTTTCGACAGATCACAGAAGATGCCAATCGCGTCCCTGTTCTCTTCCCATGCTTCAAAAATATACTTAACTAAACATATTCCCGCGTCTATTGTCGATCTGCCTTTGGTAAATCCAAATTGTTGCGAATGAAACAAGCTATTTTTATTAAAATGGGTAAGTAGCTGTTCCATTATAACCTTCTCAAAAATTTTACTCAGCACAGGCAAAACAGATACAGGTCTAAAGTTTCCAGGATCCTTGGTATTGCCGGCCTTAAATATGGGTATAACTTTACTCTCTTTCATCAGATCAGGAAATATGCCTTCGTCTATACATTTATTAAATATTAAAGCTAAATTGGGTGCCAGAATGTCTATGATAGCAGTACATACTTTCACAGACATCCCCCACAGATCTTCTGTAAATTTAATTTTCACTTCTTTAAATGTTTTTCTAATATTTTCTGAATTGACGTGCTGGAATTCAAATGTATGTTTACTTTGTTTTACGTGTTTTATTAGAAAAGTCTTAGCCCTACTTGAAGAAGAATTGAGTAATGCAGTGGTTTTAATTGGAATGTTCGTGAAAAACTCTACGAACTCTTGGGCTACTTCTAATTCAGAACTAATGATTCCTTCTGAGGTTTTGAGTACTATGTGATTGATTGGGGATCTGATTTTCCCAGTTTCTTTCCTAATAATGTTCCAAATCATTTTAATTTTGTTGTCAGCTAATTTAATCTTATTACAAATAAAATTAGATTTTGCCGCCCAGCAGACACTCTTAAATATTTTTGAATAAGTTCTGACATACTCCGTGCAACTTTCGGTTCGTATTAGATTCTTCAATTCATACAATTCAAACATTTTTTCTCTGCTTTTGCGGATACCTGGAGTCGCCCAATCACTAAACCTAAAATTTTGTTTAACTTTTACTACTTTGATAGGAAAAGTTTTATCAAATTGAGTTCTTACTATTGAGAACATTTCCTTGTACATATTATTACTACTAACACTTTCTAGCCCTTCTGTACCATCTTGCGATATATAATGACGTACTCTTTCATTAAATTGTTGTAATCGAAGATGTGTAACTGGACGTGATTTAATTTCTATTTCAGTAGCTACTGTTTTCCTATATGGTAATAAGATTTCCTGACCGGAATGGTCTGATTGCATGATATTTACGATTTGTTTGGCTAATATATCACAGTTTACAAATATATTATCCAAACAAGAAGATGTAGATGATGTCACCCTAGTAGGTTCACGAAATACATATTGTAAATTGTATGAATTGAATAAATTAAACAGTTTATGACACAATACATTATTATCATCTAGAATATTCACATTAAAATCTCCACATATCAATATATTCTTATTCTCTTTACTGATTACAGAAAGTACATCGTCCATAGTTGCTTCAAATATGTTGAAATTTTGTACGTTTGGTGGTCTATACACACAGACTATTATATATTTTTCTAGCTCTGCGCAAGCTAATTCAATAGACCGCTCTACCGACATCCGTTCTATATCACCACGCTGTCTAAATTTAATATATTTCCGTACCAATATAAGTGAGCCACCATGAACAGCATTTTGTCGGCAAAACGAGCTAGCCAAACAATAATTACTGTAGTGTAATGTTACTAACTCGAAGTCTTTTTGCCAGTGCTCAGTTAAACAGACAACATCATATTGGTATTTTTCTAAGCATAATTCTATTTCTAATTTCTTTGAGGAAAAGCCTTGAATATTTTGATGTATTAATTTAAATACATTTTTTCCTGTTTGTCAAAAAATTATCTTCGCCAGAAAAGGCTTGTTTGTTTTTATCTATGTTGACAAATTGTTTCGCAGCTTTTCCCGTCGTCATATTGCTTAAGCTAAAAAAATATTATTTGTGGGTGTCATGTCAGTTTTGTTATAGTCCTTATGATTATTTTCTGTATTTATAATACTTGAGTCAAGAATATTATAGGTAATTAACTTAGCTAGACTTCGCTTTGCCATTTTAGACAAGTACATCGAATCATTAGTTAGTGTGAACTTCTTAATAAATTTGTTAACGTCAAATAGTTGGATGGCATCCCGGTGCTGGAATGTCGCATTATGCATAAATAAATTAATTCGATAAACGCACAAGTTGTGTTTTTCACTCATGTTTGAGCAATATGGGAACGTACATAAAATGAGTTTGCAATTGAATACATTTTGAATGTCAAGTAAGGTTTGTATACTAATGTCCAGCGATTTCTTTGTGACTTTTATGTGGTTGCCAGCCAATATGACGATAGTGGTGAATTCATCGTAGTCCCTAGATTTTACATTTTCTACAAGTTTATCGAATGGTAAGCCTGGGTAACACAAATTAGTAATATTCTGTTGAAGGGATTCTGCCATCATCTGCCCAACTCCAACACCTACCTTGTCCGAAAAGACGACAGTTTTCCTACAAATTGGTGCCTGACTAATAGCTTGCGAAGCAGAGATCTGAGCCGAGTTCTCATTTGTATTACTGTCATCAGTGGGCCGCTGCTGGTTTCTGCAGCTGCAGGTTTTTGCTGGGCTGGAAGACAATGACGATGATGACGGTAAAGGAGGTGCCAACACAGCAGTAACCAATGCCGATTCTTCTCGGTGACGACGGTGACTCGAAGCCCGAGCCCGAGTGTGACGAGCGCGTAGACGACGTCGGCGTTGGGCTGTACTACTTTTTTTGCCCTTCGATATTTTCGCACCTGACACCACGAGATTTGCTGAGCTGTCTCCAGTTGACTCTATAGCTGGTGCCAACTTGAGGTTCTCCGCCGAATCAATGTCCTTCTCGTTGCTTGAATCTAACTCCTGTTGATTATTTAAGAACCACTCAGTCAGTTCCCGGTTTTGCTGGCTCAATTGAGTGAGTTCTGCTGTAGCGTTCGACAGTTCATGGATCTGTTCATTTTCAGATATCAAATTTAGAGCCATTGACTCCAGCTCTACTCTTTGTTGTGCTATATTAGCTCTTAGTTCTAACGATTCCTTTTTTAGAGTGTCATTTTTTTTTCTTGTTATTTTTGCAATCCTCTTAAATTTAGACCTATATCTAGGACTTTTTCTAAATTTAAAATATTTCTTAAGCTGCCTTTTATTGAATTGACGGAGTTCGTTAGTATCATCCGTGGCCCCTATGCTGGTTGAACGACCCAGACCGGAAAAGGATGACAACTCCTCAGATAGTGACATAGCGTGTAACCAGTCGTTTTCCTTGCATTTACTTAAAACCAGTATTTCAAAACTAAAATATATCTAAAAATGGCTGCGGCATGGTACCGAAGACGCTGGCAGCATTTCCTCGCTGGATCGCCAGGCCGATGCGTTGAGCGAGGAAACTGCCAGCTCTTTGGTCTCCCGTGGCGTCTCTGAGCCTCTTCGACATATCCTTAAAGATGCTCAGAGCGCCAGGGCCCCACGGAATAAATATTGAAATAAAAAAAAGTATGGATTATTAAATTTGTGAAATATGGCTCGTCAGCAGTTTAGGTATGAATATGTGGACTTCATGTTTTTAATAATATAAAATAAATAAGGACATATAACCGTTTAAGATGATTTTAAGACCAATCTTTGCAATTATTTTCTATAGAGCCGATTTCATCCAATTATGTTTCGAGTCCGTCTACGGTCTTGGAAATATGATGAATATTAACTTATATTTTTTTTGATGCGCTAGAACAAATATTTTATCTTAAACAACTGCTTAAATAATACCAATTTCATCAAATTTGGTCTTGTCAGCCTCTTAAATAAGTTTGACGTGTCTGTGTGTCCGTTTGTGTGCGTGTGTGTGTCTGTCTGCGGCATCGTAGCTCCTAAACGAGTGGACCGATTTGGATGCGGTTTTTTTTATCTAAAAGCTTACGTAATCGAGATGGTTCTTAGCTACGTTTAAACAAAATCGGTTCAGCCGTTTTTGAGATATTGAACTTTGAAATGAAAATATCGGGGGTTTTTCAACTTTTCTATGTTATAGTTACGTATTATTCAAAGTATATTGCACCAAACAAAATAATATAATTATATATGCAAAATAGTATTTCCTACCAGTCAACCATAGGGCCGAACAGAGACACTTAAAATTGGTGCAGAAATGCTCCACGTTTAAATTTTATTTCTTTTATTGAACGAGCGCGAGCGAAACGAATGTAGTTGTGCGTTTCAGCTTGGGCAAAAATGATTTCGTATGTCTGTCCGGTGGTTCTCATTTACAGGTCGCATTCTGTCAACCGATCCTTGTAAAGTTTTTTGAGCAGGCTCGTTGACGTACGGCTCGTTAGGTACGTGGATTTTTTGCCGATCAAGTTTTTAGATATTTTTCGTTTTCTTTTTAATACACGACAGGCTTGCGAGGTCTACGGCTCACGGAGCGATTAGTTTTACCAACATATGAAGTATATGTTGGTGATCCTTAAGAATCAAACATGCTCTTAAGAGGAATGCCTATCTGCGATTTTCCCATAATAATAAAATAATAAAAATATTTTATTTCAGACCATTGATCCATATGTGATTAGATTAGCGAGACTTAAAAACTATGTTAGAATTACAAACTAAGAATCGGGGGCAATTACAGACATGGTTTTGGCAAGCTATTGGCAGTACCAAACAGAGCGAACATTATCTCTACTTGGCCCTGCCAATAGTCACCTCCATCCAATATTTGGTGAGGGGACAGTTGAGGCGCTCGGCCAACACCCTTAGGAGGCCATTGCTGCTGCCGCGCACACGCCTTAGCAGTGATCCGATTCTTTTGCGCCTGATGGCAAAAAAGTCATCAGTACTCGCCTGTGCGAACATACCGGACCATATTTCCTCCCTACAAGGTGTAAAACCCAAATGGGGCAGCGAGGAAAAATCTCAAACTACAAGAGATATGGAAATGAGTTCTTAGGAGTCACGCGGCCGATCTTAGAAAATATAAAAACTGCAACTGATTAAAAATAAAATAAGCCTCTGTCAAAAATTTCATTTTTGGTACAAGTTTTTATCGTCGACTGTAATTTTCTGCATACCATCATCAACTACTCATTGAGACGATTCTAACGAGCCCAAACTCGATGAGGTTGTGTCGTTTTATTGCGGAGTTCCAATGGCAACTTTCCAGCTCCAGCATCAGATCAGCTCCAAGTCATCATAATATTGCATTGTCATGCGATATACATATGCTTGCAAAATTTCAGCTCAATTGGATAACGGGAAGTGACTGAAAAATGGATTGCAAATTTTGACGGACAACTTACATACATACATACGAACAGTGCAAGTTAATATAAAGCTTGTAAAAAGCCAAGAAATACACATTTGGGCACAAACCTTCTTAAAATCGGAACGTTTTATTGCGATTTCAATATTGCTGTAGTGTAGGTAAATAACAATTGTGATGTATTGTTAGACAGTGGGCCTTTTATACGTAATAGAAATAGAAATAGAAATATTTATTCGACAAAAACATGATACACTAGGATACAAAGTCATTGGGTCCCGAGCTAGGATTCCCTGTGTTACGGGACCCAGTAGAACAGCAAGCATACGATATTAAATAACAGACAAGTATAGAATAGATGTTTTACAAATTACAAAGCTACAATAATTTTAGTTCTGTCAGTGTAATGTGTGAGCGTGAGTGTGTGTGAGAGTCTGAGAGTGCGTGTGTGATCATGAGTATTTTGAAGTGAAGGTATAAGTAAGTCCATACTATATACTATATACTATATACTATAATATTATAAATGCGAAAGTGTGTCTGTCTGTCTGTCTGTCTGTCTGTCTGTCTGTCTGTCTGTTACCTCTTCACGCCTAAACCGCTGAACCGATTTAGATGAAATTTGGTATAGAGATAGTTTGAGTCCCGGGAAAGGACATAGGGTAGTTTTTATCCCGGAAATCTACCCCTAAAGGGATGAAATTGGGGGTGAAAATTTGTATGGAGCTACTTAAACCGCTGCACCGATTTGGATGAAATTTGGCATTTAAATAGTTTGAGTCCCGGGGAAGGACAAAGGATAGGTTTGATCCCGTAAATCATCCCCTAAGGGGGTGAAATGAGGGGGTGAAAATTTGGAGGTAACCAATTTCGATGAAATTTGGTTTGGAGATAGTTTAAATCCTAGGAAAGGACATAGGATAGTATTTATTTCGGAAGTCAACCCCTAAGGGGGTGAAATAAGGGGTGAAAATTCGGATGGAACCCATTTGAATACAATTTGGTTTAGATATAGTTTGAGTCCTAGGAAAGGACATAGAGTAGTTTTTATCCCGGAAATCCATCCCTAAGGGGATGAAATTGGGGGTGAAAATTTGTATGGAGCTACTTAAACCGCTGCACTGATTTGGATGAAATTTGGTATTTAAATAGTTTGAGTCCCGGGGGAGGACAAAGGATAGGTTTGATCTCGGAAATCATCCCCTAAGGGGGTAAAATAGAGGGTGAAATGAGGAGGTGAAAATTTGGACGTAACCAATTTTGACGAAATTTGTATCAGAGATAGTTTAAATCCTGGGTAAGGACATAGGATAGTTCTTATCCCGAAAATCATCCCCTAAGGGGTTGAAATCAGGGGTAAAAATTCGGATGAAACCCATTTCAATACAATTTGGTAAAGAGATAGTTTGAGTCCCGGGGAAGGACATAGGGTAGTTTTTATCCCGGAAATCTACCCCTAAGGGGGTGAAATTGAGGGTGAACATTTATATCGAGTTTCTTAAACCGCGGCACTGATTTGGATGTAATTTGGTTCATAAATAGTTTGAGTTTGAATCTGGAAATCATCCCTTAAAAGGGTTGAATGAGAGGGTGAAAATATAGAAGAAAGCAATTTTGATAAAATTTGGTTTAGAGATAGTTTAGGTCCTGGTAAAGGACATATGATAATTTTTATCCCGGAAATCATCCCCTAAGGGGGTGAAATTAGGGGTGAAAATTCGGATGGAACCTATATGAATACAATTTGGTATAGATATAGTTTGAGTCCTGGGAAAGGACATAAAGGGTAGTTTTTATCCCGGAAATCCACCCCTAAGGGGATGAAACTGGGGTTGAAAATTTGTATGGTGCTACTTAACCGCTGCACCGATTTGGATGAAACATACTCCGGAAATCACCCCTAAGGGGGTGAAATGGGGGGTTGAACTTTGGATGGAACCCGTTTAGATAAAATTTGGTATAGAGATAGTTTGATTCCCGGAGAATGACATTAGATAGTTTTGAAAATTTGGATAAATCCCATGGAGATGAATTTGGTATAGTTGGAGTCCCAGGGAAGCACAATGCATAATTTTTATCCCGAAAATCAGCTCCTAGGCTTAAAAACCCTTATGCGTGAAAATGTTGATGGAACCCATTTAGATGAAATTTGGTATAGAGATAGTTAGAGTCCTAAGGAAGGAAATAGAATATTTTTTATTTCGGAAATCATCCCCTAAGCGGGTGAAATGGGGGTGAAAATTTGGATGAACTCATTTAGATGAAATTTAGTTTAGAGATAGTTTAAGTCCTGGGAAAGGGCATAGGATAGTTTCAATTCCGGAAATCACCCCCTAAGGGAGTGAAATGGAGGATGAAATTTTTGATGGAACCCGTTTAGATGAAATTTGGTATAGAGATAGTTTAAGTCTCGGAGAATGAAAGCGGATAGTTTTTATCCCGAAAATAGTTCCCAAGGTAATGAAATAGGGGGTGAAAATTTGGATAAAACCCATTTAGATGAAATTTGGTATAGAGATAGTAAGAGTCCCAGGGAAGATGCATAGTTTTTATCCCGAAAATCATCTCCTGAGGGGGTTCTTAAAACTTTGTAGAAACATTACTTATTTGAGTACAAACAAAGTGCTTTCAGCGTTTTGGAAAATTCCACCCCTAAGAGGGTTAAAAAGGGCTGCAAAGTTTATATGGGGAAACTCTTTTTGGGATAGGAGCTTAACAGTTTGTAGGACGATTAGTTATTGAAATACAAAAAAAAGGATATTCAGCGTTTTAGTAAATTCCACTCCTAAGGGGGTTAAAAGTGGGTGCAACATTTGTGTGGAGGAAACATTTTTTTAGCCGATTTACAATTTTGTAGAATGCTTACTAATTAAAAATAAAATTAAATACTTTCAGCATTTTAGAAACTTCGATCTTTAGGGGCTTATAAGAACGTTTGAATGAAGAAAATATTTTTTTAGCGAGGGACTTAAAACTTTGTTGAAAGATTACTTATTACAATAAAAATCAAGTACTTTTAGCGTTTTGAAAAATTCGACCCCTAATGAGAATAAAAAGGGGTGCAAGGTTCGTATGGGAAACCCATTTTTTGAGCTAGAGACTTGATATTTTGTAGAAAAAATACTTATTACAATAAAAAAACTTAGTGTTTTCTTTTCAATTTTTCCCCGAAAAGCGTTAATTCAAAGTTTCAAAGTTTCTATGCAGACTATCAGAGCAAGAAAAATTTTAAGTATGAGAATAGTTACTTCGATCTTAGTATGTTTGTTAAAAGACTACAAAACTCATTTCAGCGTTTTTTGAAATTCATCCCCTAAAAGGTATTATAAGGGTGTTCAAAGTTTGTATGGAGAGCAAAACATTTTTAAAGCAAGGGATTTGTAACTTCAGTTTTAGACTGTTTACTACAAGACTACAAAGCTAATTTCAATGATTTTAAAAATTAATTCCTTAAACAAACATTTAGACGATAACATGTTCTACGCGGACGAAGTCGCGGGCAACAGCTAGTAAATAAATAAATAAACAATTGATTACTCGTGAGATTAAAAATATAATATAGCTTTAAATTAACAGAGAACAGTTAAGAGCAGTTCAGTCTCACTGTAGTCGTGTTGCAGCAGCCATTTGGTTAGAGTGCTTCTACTAGGGGGGCGACGGGCTGTATAAAATTTGCAGAAGGTCTTTAGGACAAGAGGGGAGATAAATTGGCTGAAACGCTGGGCAAATCTGGATGTATACTTGGGCGTTTTCCAGCGTTGACGTCGTCTTGTGTCTGCGTCAAAGTTTTTGTCGTGTCTTTTGCCGTATGCAAGCATGACCTTTCTAAGGAACAGCTGTCGGACCGTCAGGACATTCGCTTCCATGTAGAGGTCTGTAGTGCGGTACCGGAATGGTTTTCGGAACGTTTTATAAGTATTCTCATTTATTATGTGGTTTATTAACTACAATTAATACCTTCGTAACTTCAAAATACCAATGCGGTAGTAACACAAATACGCTAAATACCATTGTACTAGGTTAATTATACCACTTACTACCGAACAAGGGCACAGACCCAAAAACAAACACACATCATGCCATTCAACTACTCTCATTAGGAGACAAACGACTGACTGATGAGCCAATTTACCAAACATACTACCGTCCCTTTCCAACCGGTCTATTGGAAAGAGATGAGTTATTGCAGTTCCAACGTCTTCAGAAGAATATCATCCTACGATGTGATAAAAATCAAGGTAATTTCAACCTTAAAGCTCACAAATACGGGTGAGATTGTAATGAGAAGGCTTAGATGTGTGAAAGGAAATTAGGTTTTGTTCTTGAAGAAGCAAGGTCAATGTCCTGCTAGATTATACATGTAGTTGTCACTTTAGTGTAAATTGGGAATGTATTCGGAACTGTTTTTGACGTGTGAAACGGTGATATCACGAGAATTAATTGTGCACTTTGTCTTTCTATACACAGTACAGCCATAATATATTTATTTATCGTATGGCATAAAGTTTATTTATCATATGGCGAATCAGAAACACGGAACTGCAGTCCAAAACTCAAATTGTAGATGTGGATGCCAAGACCGCCAAACTGAAGTGGGACTGGGCTGGACATGTCTGCCGTATGCACCCGGAAAGATGGGCCACGATAAGTACAGAATGGGCCCCGAAAGACGGCCACCGGAGCAGAGGCAGACCAAAAAGGAGATGGCGGGACGACTTGGACGCGTTCTGCTTGGGTTGGCGAGAGCATGCCAGCAATAGGGCCGAGTGGAGGAAAATGGGGGAGGCCTTTGCCCAGCAGTGGGACACCCAAACAGGCTAAGAAAAAAAAATGACATAAAATGTATCTACTTAAATGTTATGATATTAGATCCAAGGTAAGCAACTGCATCGGACGAGAGAGTCTTGAAATCAGCCGATTTCCCGCTTAATTTGTCGATGGGACACTCAAAGATGATATGGTGCACCGTCTGATCTGGATTTCTCAAAACCCACAGGCCGGGCCCCAGCATCTAGCTCAAACAGGTCCCCAGAAACTGACCCATTCCCATTCTTTACACCACGAAGAAAGTGAGTTTTCAGTTGGCACTGCGTCGTGAAACTTTAATGCGGGGGATTTTCGGAACCTGATTCTGAGGGTCTTTATTGTGTCGAGGTCCAGGTTCCAACATTTCGAAGCGTATTTTTTTCCAAAAGCATTCATTATCAAAATCTTCATCATCATATCAGTATTTTTTTTTAAACTACGTACCCCATATAACTATTCTAACTATATTAGCGTATGCAAACGACACCATCTCTTGCCTCTGTCGGAAGTAGTCGGAACGATGTGATATTACTGACATTATAATATACTTCCTAAAAATTATTAGTGGCACCGTTGACTGTCCAGAACTGCTTGGTAGTATTATGTTCAACACTCCTAACAGGGCTATTAAAAGGTACAATCCCTCTATTTCTGTTCCCTTTGCATCAACGAATTACAGACGTAACAGCTTCCTTATTGGCGCGGGCAGAACCCTTAACGGGCTGTCGAGAGAGCATCATATTGATGTGTTTAATATAAATAAATACATTATATATAAGGCGTGTTTTATTGTGTAAATTATTTAAGTGAGCTTGCCCTTTCCTTCTTTTTTGTCTTTTTACTCCTGTTTTACACTTTTACTACTTTAAGACTTTATGTAATTGTTTACTGTCTATACTCGTACTTCTATTGTGATGTTAACTTCTATTAGATTGCTATATGTGAGGACCTATATAATTGGCTTCCTATGTCTATATCTGTTGTTAACCCGTTTTGTGAGCTGTTGGTTTTCCAATAAATAAATAAAGAGATGTTGCTTGCACCACGTCCATTGAGCTGTCACAAACGATTGCGTGACGCATGCACGATTTTTCTTATCTTATATGGAACAAGGCATAGAACAATTTTCTTGACGGTTTTTATCAGGCTGCCATCTTGGTATAATTAGTATTGTCACAAACTTAAACTAGACGATCTGCTCTATACATTACAAAGTCTGAGCACGCAAGATTCTGGTTCAATGAAAACTAAATTGTCTGTTAATCTGCCTGAATTACTTTTAATGCCAACTACGCATGCAATATTTATGCCACAAATATGCCCATGAGTAATACCTACTTTCCGCCATGTTCCCACACAGTCAGCATAATAGGACAAAAACAATAGCCTTAGTGATGTGCAGCTTGTTACATCTGTATGTACAACCAACAGCATAATGTACAGTAACACGCCAAAAGCATCCTTATTTTCTTGACAATAGAGTCACAGATAATTTTGAGGATGTTCACATCGCATTTTGTTGCTTCCTGTATCCTGCACATTAAGACTTAAGCTGCTTTAAGTCTTGTGGCTTTGTAATATGGCTTAAAATTATCAAGCGACTGTCATTAGTATAATATATGTGCTTTTTATTGTAGATAGGTTTGAATTCTAGAGGAAAACTGAAGTCATAAATCTTACTGCAAATACTACTGCAGTAGACAAAGAATAATTGATTTAATTCGATCCAGCCGTAGCGCGTATTAATTAGTACCTACATATACATAGCTACATAATAAATACACGCTTATAATATGTTATTAGAAACAATGGGTAGAGCACATGAATTTCATTTTCAGATCCACATCTAGTAATTTATTTAATCGTATGGCGATCTGCAGAATAGGCGTTAACCCATGTGATATTTTTATAGTAGCGCCTATTTCGCCGAAAGGTTGTCGCTCTTTTAGCACACCTGCAGGTTTGTGGACGTTGTGGTAGGTAAATCCTGCGGACCCCCCGAGGGTGCTCGACTGCTCGCCTTGTCGGGGCGGGGGGGGCTTAGTAACCGTGGACTGGTCACCCACGGCGAAGCTCAGAGGCATCCAGGGCCGGCCTGTTTGGGCTGCCGGCTGTCCCGAGGAGGGCGCTACTAGCGGGCTTGCCCAAGCCCGCTTCGGATGCGTTGGGCGTTGGGGAGGGACCGCAGAAGAAGTTCTCGCGCGCTATCTTCAGCGGCCGAGGTGGGATCGCAGGGGGAGAGGCGTATTGGTATAACGGTGCGCAACTCTCCCTAGCCTGCGAAATTTCCACCCTAAAAATAAAATAAAAAAAGGTAAATCCTGCGGACGCGAGCAACAGATTGTCCCCCAAGCTGGCATTGCTGGCTGGCTGGCTGGCCATTGAGGGTTTAAAGACGAAGAAATGTGATATAGCAGTGACAACTTGTTAGCCTATTACGAGTAACTGTACAACGTACTGTAACTCCATCCCGTTCTCGCATCTTCAACCTTATCCCATTGTTGAATTTAATAATTAACAACTACTGAAAAACCCCCGACATATTAAAGTTCAATATCTCAAAACGGACTGAAGCGATTTTGTTGAAACGTAGCTAAGAACCATTTCGATCACGTCAGCTTTCTGACAAAAATATCTGCACTCAAATCTGTCCATTCGTTTAGGAGCTACGATGCCACAGAGAGACACACAGATACACAGACACACAAGACATGCAGTATTTTTGCGTCGGGGGTTAAATATTGGGACTTTGGGACATGTTATAGCACCTAGGAGGCTATCCGTGGCAGAACTAACGTAACCGATATAGCCCTCCGAATTGTTAAACTTAAGTGGCGGTGGGTGCAGCACCGATGGCTGTTGGGGCGGAAAGGTTCTCGAGTGGCGACAACGTACTGGCAGGCGCAGTGTGGGTAGACCAAGGTGAGACAACGTGCACTGATGACCTGGTAAAGGTCGCGGGAGTCCGCTGAACGGCGGGCGGTTTTTATGTCAGTCTCAATTTTCTGCCGGAAATCTCCTATATTCTTGTAACGACATAATATGTATATATATATATATATATAATATATATATATATATCTTGTAACGACACATTGCTAGTCTTATATCAATTAGATCAAGACTTATCAATTGGCAGCTAATTGGTAAATTGCGTTCAATTAAATTGAAGGTTAAAGTCTGACCAGTTTATACAGTGAGCTGAAAAAGTTACGTACATACGTATATGAAACTAACCGTTTCTTATTTATCTATACTACTAGTACTCTGTGAGCTGTAGAACTTGCAGGCCTGACTTTTTTTTATAAGTTCTAGAAATGAATTGACAAAGAAAATCTATATAATTATTGAACCTGCCCAAAAAATTTCACAAGAATTGGTTGAGAAATGCGATCTGGAGTGCAATTCGCTAAAACAATATTACTTCAAAAGAAAGAAGGCAAAAAATTATGCCTGATGACGAAAAACCCATTCAAATATCTCAAAAATTACGAAGCTGCAACCATTTTAATGTTGCTTGCTAGGGAGAGAAGATGCTAGGGGATCGTGACATCACGATCCTCTAGCGTCATCATAGTAAATGACAATCGTTTCATATGAAGGTGCGTTTTGCGGAAAAGGGACTGAACATGCCCCCTCGTAAAACTTCAGATACTTATAAATTTGTGATTACTTATTTAACTTCTTGCGTTGTTTTTTCTCCATTTGACTACATTTTTAATATTTTTTCGAGAAAATGCATTATTATTGATTATTTTATGACGGCGTCTTACGCCTTTAACTCACAGGAGAACAGAGGGATGGACCCCCGGACATACGAAGGCATTTTTCGCTCGTCCAATTATTATTATGGCTTTGGCAAAGGGATAACGTAGTATAATGAAATAACAATTAATTAGAAGGTAATTTTATATTTTAATTACTTATATTTAATATTGCCATTCTTCCTAATCACGGAGGTAAATATTTACAATGGTACTGGTTAAAATTTCACACAAACGACACTTAAAAACTCTATTATAAGTTTCATAATAAATACTAATTTGTAAAAAGGACTTTTACTAACTGAGATGACTTCCACTCAGTTAGTAAAAGACGTCGCATTCCTGTATTCTTATAATATTTTTATTTGTATTATTTTAAATGCGTTAATTCTTTCCTTTTATTTATTTGTTTTGATTTAAATATAACCTCTATTTGATATGAGTTAAAGCGATCATAATTTTACCAGCCAATCACTGAAATTAATCAGTTGCTACCGTGTTATCAAATAGAGTTCTCCGTGGTATAATAATTTTCTACTATTAAATACTATCAGGTAATTATTACAACTAACTTTAACAAAGAGTGTGCAAGTTTACATATTTCATTCAGCACTGTATCATTAAAAATATGCGTTGTAACTATTTTTCAAGTTATTAAATCATCAGCCTATATGTATACGTGTCACTGATGGCCACAACCTCTTTTTACGAATCAAAAATAAAATGTATTGTTTTAAAGGGAGTTGACCGCAGTTCCTACGTTCACCGAACAAGTTACATATAGTCATTGTACTATATTCAATTTTCATTTTCAGTTGAAAACTGTTCAGTTGTTGACTGTACGTATGTGAATGGTAACTTTTTTATAACATATGAACACAAAAACCTTTTGTTTTCCATGATAATGACTGTAGGTATAACTAGTGGTATTGTTAATTCATTTGTCCTCCACAGGGACACAAGCGAACCAACAAATTAATTCATTATATCAATTAGAAGTTAATTCTTCCTCATGCACTCTGACCTTGTTTTTCACCATATTAATAATGTTATATCACTGACAATACTGGCACGGGAAGTACGAGTATAATATCAAAACGCCAACAATGTCTAACTAAATTTATAAATGTATGAAATTTCTAACTAAATCGTTCCTGTTCCGAAAATTAGAAATCATGATTTTTAAAGTTGATTTATAAATTTAGTGCATGGTAAATAATGCACCGGTATGGAATAAAAAAAAAGTTTTAACGTATCATGTAATATATCTCAGATAAATTCGACCCAGAGATTCTGAAAGTACATAACTACATTCATATTAACTTAAACCTAATTGTCTTTTTTCAAGTTATGTTATTTCAGAATCACAGGATGTACTCGTAATAAATACATATTAAATACATTCTTTGGCTTAAACACTGTCTAGCTTCCTAACATAAATACAAAACACACTCGCAAACAAATACTTTCATAACATAGAAGTAAGAAAACTCTACCTCTGAATCTCTCATCTCAAACCTTCTTTAAAAAATTTCAAAATAAAACTCTGGAAGATTCTAGTTCTACGCCTACAGCGCGACATTTCTCTTAAAGTCTTTGACTCATTTCACAACACTACACTTTACAAAAGTCCTTTCTTCGTCTCGATGTCTGTCGCTTCGTACACCGCTGGCTTCCTCTTGATTCCTATCGACAGAACCAAGGTAGCCACTAAGCTTAAGATACCGAAGAAAGCAGTAACGGCAGCGGCTGCTGCTAACGCCTTCACAAATAGTCGAGTATAGGAAACCACGACCCTGACACAGCCGTGTCTGTCTGTTGCCTCCTTTGACGTGAATTCGCACTTTAGTTCGGAATTTTCAGGATATCCGCAGCAGGAGTTGGGCAATTTCGATACACCGTGGGCCCTGTAGCTCGAAGAACCTTCGGCACCGCAGCAACCCAACCAGGTCTCAACACCCGAGAACATTTTCAAATGATGTTCGCTCGTTTTCGCTTCAGAAAAACCGTCAGTCATCGCGTCCGATAAATAGTCGTCTGTGTCCTTTGTGTTTCCGTATGACATGGTTAGCGTAGCACTGGTAATGAGTGCAGTTAAGGTCATGACTGTGAAGATCACTTGCATGATGGCGATTCGTTTGTGGTTCTTGGCGGCAGTGCAGCAACCGCAGCAACTGACGAAGACGACGAACAGTCCGGCTAAGCACGCGACGATCGGGATCACTTGGGGCCAGTACAAGCTGAAGTCAAGCTTGTAATGATGGGTGTTCCTCAGGGCAGTGAAGTAGGACACGTATATACAAAACGCGACACCGCCTACGAAGAGCAGTAGCCCGAAGAGGGCGTACAGAATGTTTAAGATACAAATAATTACTTTACGCATTTTGGCGTTTGTTTAGCACAGGGAGCTCGAATGGTGTCGGACACTGTAATGACAATGCGTAACAATTGACTGGTTTTATATACGTCTGGACCAGTTTCCCGTGTGTGAATCATTGCGGACACACTGCGGTAATTATTTAGTCATCTCATCAATGGGTTTGACCGTCGCGGCCAATATTATTTGAGAACGGATGATCCTCCTAATTGCTTGTTAAGAAACTTTATTGATAGTTCCTGAGATAAATTGAAACACAGAAGCACTAATTTAGCTATTTATAGAAGGAGTTGATTGGAAATGTTGGTGTTTATAATTTGTGAATGAAATGTGGTCACAAGTGATGTATCTCGCAGATCTGATAATCAGGTATGTACCTAAATAATACATTTTTACGGCTTAATTACGATTCGAATAATAAACAATATACATAAACAGTCTGTGAGCTTTTAGAGCAGTATTCGGGAATCGGCGTGTTTTTTGCAAAAAAGCTTGTAAGAGTAAGCGAGAGAGAAACATAGACCCGACTCCTATTCTAAATGCTCTAAGAAATACAGCCTTTCTTTTGTGGCTGCGACCCGAACTATCAGAATAGTAATTTTTCTCAAGTACCAAATTCAACCAAATCCTTATGATATTTTACTTTATATTTCAATACAAGCTAATTATGTTGTGTTCAGGTTTATTTGATATATCCCCTTCTGACTTTTGATTAGGAAACTAATCGTATTTTTGACATCAACTCAAAAAATCTTTTTAATTTAAGATTAGTAGTTAAGATTGTAATAACCCTTAAGTATTTTTTAACCATTCAATGACCACAAACACTATTTTCTATGCCTGCCTAACCGGCACGCGTTTATATCGGCTATAACCGTAGAGCATTCGTCCTTATCCCACTTACATTGCTAAGTTGCTACGTAGTAAGGGGCAAATGCTTTAAGTCCAAAATAAACGCGGTCATGTTAACCTATGTTAAGCTGGTAGAACTAGCACGTACGAGGTACTTCAATTTTTTGTTCTATTTCCAAGAACTCAATCGACGAACACATCTGTATAATTATCGAACTTGCTCACAAAATTTCACGAGAATCGGTTAAATGAATGAATGAATGATATTTATTCAGGTAACACAACATAAGTAACACAAGACAAAATACATTAACAAATACATCGAAGACGTAGATCGGGATGTGAACCTGAAATGGCCTCCACTCAGCAATGCAGTTGGCACGGCTAGCGTGATCAACGGCGCTGGTTTTCTGTGGAGCCAACGGGATGTGCGGTTGAGAAATGCAACCTGTAGAGAAGAACAGCTGGACATCCCGACATACGAAAGAATGTAAGCTTAAGCTGAAACAGAACTTCGTTCGTTATGCTCAGTCCTTCAATTGTTCTGTGTTACTATGTCAAAATGAAAGATAGTTTGAATCAAAACTACAAACCATAATGAATATAATGATTCACAATCAGATTGAGCGAACCATATTGCCGCTGCTAAATTGCAATATGCGTTTGAATCTAACGGATATCAAACCAGCAATGACTGATTTTTTAAATCAGCTATATTATGACAGCGTGCAAATAACAATAGTCTGGTGAGTCAAGGACTTCAGCAGTTTATGCTGTGCATTACCTGATGTGTGGTTTTATCATGATTGATAATGACTAATTACAGTGATTTTATTTTGTATTGTGATTTTGAAATTCTGATTAATGAAGAGCGGTGCCTGTACAGGTATAATTTACATAAAAGGAGGCATGAAACTGTTATTTAAAAGTTGCAATTGGGAATGGAAGAAAATTTTTTTGGTGATAGGAATAACCGTCCTCAGCACCAGAAAAAAGGTGCAGACTTTTCACCTGCGTCAATTATTATTGAAAAATATAAACAGTTTCCTCACTTACGTTTTGGGTTTAGGACGGCGAATAAGACACATAGCTTGATCCTATTTCCAGCAGTGGACGTTATAATTATCTATTAAATATGTCGTCCTCTATTACTCATAATACAAGCCTTTTGAGCTTACTAGGTAGTGGCTAAGTTCGATTTACATGTACCTATTATAAGATCTTTACAACTATGGATGCAATAAATGATATTGAATATTGATTTGTCTAAGCTTATCCCCTATTTTTTTTTAAGTATTCTCTAAGGGCTTTTTTATTTTTTACATTTAGTAGGTCAAATCTCAATTATAAAAGCGTTTTTTCCAACTTCTAATACTGACCTAAACCAAGCTGGATAATTCCCATTAATGTAAGGATTTTTACCTGATTCATTTGTTCACAAGTTAAGTAGAGATCTTGATGGTACCTAATACCTACACTACATACGCATGACGTGTTTGACGTGTGTACGTGACGTATTTAAGACTTGATTAGTTCAGTGTGACGGTATGTCGACTAAAACAGGAAAAACTTACAATTTATGAAGAGCTTTAAATGATAAATTCTTTAAGGAAAGAAACAGTTATGCATTTTATATGAATATAGGGTCATGTAGCAGCTGTTAGAGAACAGTAGTTTATAGCGTCTCCTAATTCAACCGTCTCCAAAGTACAAACAACGTGCTGTAGTTTCGAATGAATATCAATCATACATACATAACTACGGGGCGGAAAGTACGAAACCACGTACCGGAAGGCGACGCGTGAGTAGGCTGGCCCACAAGGTAGACTGATGACCTGGTAAAGGTCGCGGGAGTCCGCTGGATGCAGGTGGCGCAGGATCGTTCATTTTGGCACTCTTTGGGGGAGGCCAACCATTGGTGTTTTTTTTTTAAATTGGGACATGGATTGTAAATTACCTTTGATTTGTAAAGCGATCTCATGTCCTTTTTGAGGAATAGAGATTTGATTTTCATCCCAGAACATGTCATACTTTGAATGTCGAATCGCGCCCTGTGTGTATTAAGTTAGCCCTCAATGGAAGATAGGAAGTAATTATTACGAGGAAAATATGAATCACAAACAACATCATCTTGTTTGTATATTCTAACAAATGTTATTTCATTTATTATATAGAGGTGTAATAAACTACGCATTTGCACTTGCCTCAATGTACTAGAAACTTGGTAACCTCAAGAGCCACTAGTGTTTATTATTATCTTTTCCCGCTCACGGGACAATGATGTCCCGGACCTTTGGGAGGCTTGTGTGGGGCTAGGTACCTAAAAAGTACCAACTGAAACAACACGTAGAGGCCCTTTTGACAATTTAATGAAATGCAAGGAGTACACCGAGCGGATGCTGTCCCTGCCCGTGTCATGGGACGCACACAGAGACAGCACGCGCTGGGGTGTATAGGGACTATTGCTAGTTGATGGAATTGAAAAACGGGTTATTGGGTGAAAATGATGGACTAGTGGCTGGGCTATTGGGTGAAACATCAAAAACTGTCTCACTTTTTATATCTGGCAGACGGTGACTCGTTAACTGCTAGATGGGCCCCTATTTAATTAATAGCGACATTAAAAATGGCCCAAGGGCAACATCGGTCAGAGAGCTAAGTCAAGTATGAAAGAGTACTTTCCGATTACAAAAAAGTTCTTTCAGTAAACTTTATTGCAATGCCGTTAAATTGACGAAACTTTTAATTTTAAGGCTCAACTTTAAAAGAACAACCATAATACATATATTATAAATTTATAACGAAATATGCAACAGTTTTATAAAATTGACTGCCCTTTTTGATCCATTCCCGAAAAATCTGGACATTTTAATCTATTCAAATTACGTGACATGCCTAAACTTTCCGAATAATCTGGGTTTTTCCTGAAGTAATAATTTAATGGGTTTTCATCTTTCAGCGGTGCGATTCACCGAATTCATATTTTAGTGCCATCGCCAATATCGACATGTGCGCGTGTTAAACTGTGAAATTCTGTGATTGGCTGATGAAGTCAAAAAAATATAATTCAGGTCATAATGGGTTATCTTATGATTATATTCTTTCCATCAATACTATCGTGTAGACCTTACTATAAAATAGGTACCTACAAAAGTATTATACAGACGTATTGGTACAGGACATTCTTAACGTGACTTGCGTAATTTTACTTTATGAATTGGTTTCCCCGTGGACTCCTTAAGTATTATGGATTTTCCACCAGCTTGTGAATGAAACTACTCACACTTACCTACACATTTGTACTATTTTTGGTGCACGCCAACCACCTGTGACGTAGGAATGTAATTTATATTAAAACTTGGGAAAAATCCTTAAATATGTAGCACATTTACCTATTAGAGCATAGCCGAAAGGTAAGGGATATGATTTTAGCAGTCTATATTTGTAGACGTAGCGTTTAAAATACTGAACCGGTTTTGATTATTAAGGTGTTGGTTAATCGATTCTAAATCTACCTGTTGTATCAAAAAAAAGTTTCAGTTATCTTCCATGCTCCGGTTACAGATTTTTTAACTTTTTATACTTGTTTCAGAGTGTAAAAGTAGAATAATTGAACTTAGGGCCATTTAGTAGCTTTAATACAATGTTATATTTGTTTGATTCCTGTTGCCAAGCAGTTCTGTTAGTCATTGCTGAATTAAAGAGCATTGTTCAAACCAGATCGCTGCATCTGAAACTAATTAATGTGGTTGTTATGATTGAGATTAAAAAGTATGTTTCGAAATAATCCGTTGGACTATCGCTCTTCTGAATTGAAAAACCGTAAATTGTATAATTTCCATTAATTTTGATTACTTCCGACAATAGGTAACATGTTAAATATTATGCAATATGGACTTAACCATCTACTACGTAAAGTTACTTTTACCATGCCACCAGACACATGAAAGTCACATTTTATCTCGATAAGAAATCAGTGAATGAACTATGATTCACCGTACGCAGCATCCAATGACGTCAACGTGCGTAAATGAGTCATACGAGTTCTCGGAACATCAGTCGGTTTTCTCGGAGGCTCGTAGTAAATAAACTGGTCATGTTTAATAAGACTTCCGTGGGTGACGCAGCGGGTACCCTTAAGGTTTCAATAATATGTAAACATAGTAATGGTAGCCCAATCGCGTTTTGTAGAGTTTCATGTTCAGTACTTACGATGAAAGAAAATTAAATCTTACGTGTGACTAAAGGAGCCGTAGGTTTATGGTCTTCTCTCCCTCTCAATGAGCATAAGCGTGAGCGAGATGGAAGTGTGTGTTTGGAATTAAGCGCGGATATCATATTTTTTAATTTAAATTATTTGTACGTTTAAATAAATAAAAAAGTAATCACTAAGTTCCCTCAAACATGATATTGCCGATTTCTAGAACCAATTTTAATTATGTTCAGCTTATTTAGACCTACGAGTATTTTCGTGATTTTTTTCTAGCGCTCGAAAATTGCTTAATCATGTTTAGCATCACTGATCTCCCTACAGAAAAGCCTCAAGATTACTATTCGAATTTTTTTGAAACAATTTTAATATAAACAGACGAATTATATTGTTTCAAAAACTCTGTTCGCGTAACTTCGCTGAACCTACGGTGCCTTAAGGTTATTACTAGCTTGCTGCCATATTTAGTTTCTCAGGGGTTCGTGTGCAACTGTGGGTGGATTTGAGGGAGGCAGGTAACACTGGCGGAGCGCCCATACAAGCCGATTCGCATCGGCTAGACTAAAATTTGTTTTAAGTAAGTATAGTTCTATACCCTAAACTCTTTCATAACTCTTTTTGTTCCGGGTTACCCATCGAACATTTTCACGTGCCGCCACTGGTAATAGGTATACCCCATGCGCCGTCAGCTTCGTCGATGTCGGGTCGCGGGGCAGGGTGGACGACCCTGGCTCTCACAAGACGGCGTGCGAGCTCTCTCGATTTTTCTCGCACTGTCCGTCTCTCTCTTATTAGAAAACTTAGAACGAGAAAAATCAAGAGAGCTCGTGCGCCGTGTTTTGATAGTCGTGCAGGACGCCCTGCGAGCTGTGTCGCGGAGAGATTATTATTATTATTCTGGTAGTGGCTTCCGGGCTGTCAAAGCCCTAGTATCACTGCGACCATCGCTGATCTATTGTCATCGCCACTTACTACAATTCTTGGTCAAGTCCTGCAACCTCAAAGAAAAGGATTTTGTTGATCTCAAGAAATTTGATCTCCTCCGGGCACATGATGTGTTTGCCCAAGAAGGAGTTACGACTGCGCATGAGGCAAGGGCAATCGGTTAGGATGTGTGTAGGCAATCTGCACTGCCTTGTGTCACACAGTCCTATCGTTTGCATATGCTTATTTAGGCAGACCCTGACCAGCATGCGTAGGCGGTTCCTACTTAGCGCGAAGGCGTCAGAAGGCGCCTTTTTGCTAAAGGCTCTAATAAGTGTCTTGGAATGTTTCAGTCCTGGGATAGCTCTCCAGGCTTGAATGGTCTTGTAGAAACAATAGGGTTTTAGAGTGAGCTTGGTTAGGCTTTTGGGGATAGGTACCACAGAACGGCTCTGGTCCGCAGTGTGTCCCCTTCGCCCCCGCTCGTGCAAGCTCATCAGCCTTTTCATTTTCCTCGATGCCTGCATGCCCTGCACGGGTATCACAAGACGGCCGCGACATACTCTCGAGCTTTCTCGTGCTATCCATCTCTCTCTTATTAGACCACTTAGAAAGAGACTGATAGCGCGAGAGAGCTCGAGAGTATGTCGCGGCCGTCTTGTGATAGCCGTGCTGAGAGCGGAGAGATAGACAATGCGTCTCTTTCTAATTAGAACGCTTGGAAAGAGACTGATAGCGCGAGAGAGCTCGAGAGTATGTCGCGGCCGTCTTGTGATAGCCGTGCTGAGAGCGGAGAGATAGACAATGCGTCTCTTTCTAATTAGAACGCTTGGAAAGAGACTGATAGCGCGAGAGAGCTCGAGAGTATGTCGCGGCCGTCTTGTGATAGCCGTGCTGAGAGCGGAGAGATAGACAATGCGTCTCTTTCTAATTAGAACGCTTGGAAAGAGACTGATAGCGCGAGAGAGCTCGAGAGTATGTCGCGGCCGTCTTGTGATAGCCGTGCTGAGAGCGGAGAGATAGACAATGCGTCTCTTTCTAATTAGAACGCTTGGAAAGAGACTGATAGCCTATGTCGCCGCGACGCAACTCGCGGGCCGTGGTGTGAGTCACTAAGCGCAACTTCTACTATACTATTATAGAGAATACTATACTATAGATATTATAGAGAATAAACCACAGAAGATCAAATGTACCCTGAAGAAGATCATGTGTGATAAGTAAAATAATAGAAAATAAATAAATAAATACTGTTATGCGAACACTTATATTATATAAATAAGTTAAGTTATATAGATTAAACCTAGAAATGTGATAGATATTAGCTAAGCTTAGCAAATAATCTCAAAAAATTTAGATTGCGCTAAGCAATTAGTAGACATACTTGTAACAATTAAATTAATGCAATAAACAGTTTAAATTTTAATATTTTTTTTTTTTTTACTTAGAGCTTGGAGGGCAAGGCAGCCTACTTCTCTCCTCTTCATATCAGAAACAGAGAAATTTCGACGTCAATTCAAATTCTTTTAGCTGTCATCATAGTACAAATTGCAACCTTAAGGCTCGACCATTCAAATTTTCGTAAAAATTAGTTGTTTTGTGACCATTTCATACATTATGAGATTATGACGTAACAATTTTAGTGTAGGAAAAAAATATATCATAATCTGCAAGATATGAGAAGTAACATAGTTTTCATACAAATCCATTTTAACAAAAGAAAGTAGAGGAAAAAAAATCAAAAGTGAACCCTATCATTTTACTTGTAAATATATTTATAATCTTCTTCATAAAGTAATGAACAATTCCTTTTTTTTCTTAATTACTTAAATTTCTTCTCGTTTTATGAAATATTCCGAAAAACATAATAATATATATCCGCGCTTTCGAACACGCACTTCCATCTCGCTCACGCGTATGCTCAGTCAGAGGGAGAGAAGACCATGGACGTGCGGAGCGGCGATGCCTCGATTCGAGCCGATTTGTAAAAACCACGCCCTCCCGAAAGAGACACTCCTATGCCTTCCCTGCACGAGAAAAGAGATGCAACGCTCTTAGGGGATAGTTTTTTTGGACAAATTTCGATAAATACCTTACATAGTGAGGTTTTATTGATATTTAACTAAGTGAGATTTAAGATGAGGTAAATTACCAGGGTATTAACGTGATTGCGTCATAAAACAAGTAGAATCAAAACATTTTTCGAAAAACCCAACTGTTTTTTTGCAAATATTATAGCCTATGTCACTCCCACGATTAAGAGGAATCCAACGACACCTCAAATGTCGAAATCCGTCAAACGGTTTAGGCTGCAGGGCGTGTCAAAGAATAATACATACCCAGATACATATACATACATACATACTTACATACATACGCTCGAAAAACATAACCCCCTCTCCTTCGGCAGTCCGGGTAATAATGAATTGTTTGAGTAGGTACGCTGAGTTAAAAAAGTAAAATAAAACTGAACTTTGTTGTTTTTTTCTATAGATGCAATTTTAACCTATCGTGTATCAATTTAATCAGACAAACAAACATATGGTCAAGAATCATATATCTGAAAATCAGTCCTTCATATTACCTAATCTAGTCGGAACGGCGTTTCAAAAAACGCGATATTTTCCCTTAAAAAGTAAAGAGATAAAATATGCACCACCGTGCAATATGAAAAGCACTGTATAGAACGTTGTGTGACGTTTCAACAAAAACAAGGAGATATGTCTGTAACTAAACAAAGTGGTATTTTCCTACAAAATATTATTGGCTCACAATAGTTTTACCCGTCAAATGATTTCAAACTTTATTTTGTAGCGCTCAGAAGCGCAATTTGGGTTATCGAAACCAACAAAATGCGCAGCTACAAATTTAGAGTACCTACATTGAGTTTTATGTTTAGTTTTATGTTTATAGTTTGTTGTTGTTAACTTATGAGAATATTACCTAAATTGATACTTAGACTTTTATTGCTATGACTTCATATAAACCAATAAAACAGTTACGGAACTTTAGGGAAAGCACAAAGAGAAGATTTCTAGAGTATTATAAAACTAATAAAACTACTTCGGCCAAAGGACTCGTAAATACATGATACCTAAGATGTTTAACCAATTAGGCCTAGCTTTGGAACAAAGTACTAGCAAACATTTGTATTTGTATTTGTATTTATTTATTTCACCATAAAGTAATATGTGCATTACATGGTATGTCAGTAACAATTTGTAAAAATAAAAGAAATAAATTACAATAAAATCAAAATGATACTTATAGCTAATAACATACAGTTCAAAATGTTTGTAAGCTAATATTGCTTGTTAAAAATTCTGATACGGAGTAAAAGGCATGTTTCCTGAAATAGTGTGATATTTTCTTCTTAAAACTATGAATTGGCAATGATGTTATTTCAAAAGGTAATTTGTTGTACATTTTTATCTTTAGAAAAGCACCCTGTTTTTGACATTTTGTAAGCCGCAACTGTGGTAGTACCAATTTGTGTTTAGATCGCGTATTATAGTTATGTATATCAGACAATTTAGGGAGGCAATCCGTTTGTCTGTGTATTTCTAAAAGGGAGTTGTAAATAAATAATGAAATGACCGTCATTATGCCCAGCCTCTCGAAGTGTGGTTTGGCTGTGTCTCTTCGGTTGACCCCGCACATGATCCTGATGGAACGCTTCTGAAGCACTAGTATTTTTTGAATCTCTGATGCGTTCCCCCAGACAGTTATAGCGTAATTTAGCAATGATTGTATGTATGCATAATATACCGTTTTTAATGTTTCTTTATTAATTAATGGTTTTAACTTTAGTAATGCAAAATTTGCCGAGGATAATTTATTGCTGAGTTTTTCCAAATGTTCTTTATGTGTTAATTTACTATCCACTATATATCCCAAAAATTTCGTAGAACTTTGGTAAGTTAGCTCTGGTGTATTTTTGAGAGTTCGAGAATTGGTTTGATATTTTATACTTATAGTTTTATCTGTATTTAAAACAATGCCGTTTGCCTGAAACCATTCCTGGAGGATATGCTGGGCCTGTGTCAGCTGTGCTTCCATTGTATTAATGTTTTTATGTCTCACTCCAATATGAGTATCGTCAGCAAACAAACTGACCTGTGCCCAATCTGGAATATTTGATGGCAGATCGTTGACGTATATCAGGAATAACACAGGACCCAAAATCGAGCCCTGTGGTATTCCGATGTCATTGTTTCTGATCCTCGATTTGCTTGACCCAATCTGTACAATTTGACTACGGTTTTGCAAGTAGGAGGTCATCATTTTGAGAGCCGTCCCCTTGAACTTGTAATGTTCCAGCTTCCTCAGAAGTATATCATGCCGCAAGCAATCGAATGCCTTGGATAGGTCACAAAATATGCTTGCACATTGTTGTGACGTATCCAATGATTCAAGTATGAAATCTATTACTCGTCTAATAGCTGTTCCCGTACTTTTATTGGCTCTGAATCCGTACTGACTGGATGTGAAAAGATCATTATCTTCGAAGAAAGCTACAATTCTTGATTTAAGGGCTGACTCCAGTACTTTCGAAAACACCGGTAAAATACAAATTGGTCGGTAGTTGTTTGGGTCCGAAGCGTTGCCTTTTTTATATAAACAGTTATTTAAACAAAGGCTGACAACAATACTTTTAGATAATATACATGTTGTAGGTAATACTCGTAAGGTTCACAAATGGTCGGCTGAGTGTGTCGTCTATGGTAGGTACACTAAGTGCAGTGTTAGTAAATTAAGTAATTTACTAAGTAGGTAGATATAACATATGTTTAACTTCTAGAAAGGAGCTCACATTCGCCGACAAGAAACAAGACAATATGTACAAAGTTGTTTATTGAGAATACAAAAAAAATCGTACCTATAGTGATAAAGAAATTTAATTAAAATTTAATAAAACGACATGGTTTTTGCAGGCTCTTGATGATTTTTTTTGTTTTCTCATGCAGCCCTTGTAGTAGAATTTCATCAGATTCGTGTCAGCGACCTCTTTGCTAGCTTCATTGACCGATCGAGCGCAGCGAACGAAGTTCACAGTTTCAGCTTGAGGGCTGTCCATATATTACGTCATTTCAAAATGGCTGACCATTGGATGACGGTAGTCATTTTATGAGGCGGGCCTTTTATTCAAGGAATTAACAGGATGAGGGGAGGGGGGTCAAAATCGTCAATAAATGACGAATTATATGGACAAGCCCTTGGGCAAAAAATCAATTGTATGTCTGCTCGGCTAATCTACAGGTCGCATTTCTCAACCGATTCTGATTAAATTTTGTAAGCAGGTTCAATAACTATATAGATCTTATTTGACGATTTAGTTTCTCGATTTTATTTTAATTTTTAGTTCTGCTTACTAGTTCTACCGCTCGCAGAGACAGTCTAAAGTTGAATTGCATCAGGCCTTCAGGGGTGGGGGGCTATTATCTCGAGACGCAAGATGAGGAGTGGGGAATCCCCGGGTATTATTTAATTTGTTATTCTGGATACACCTTACAGAAGACCGCAGCCATAATAGCACCACTGCTTTGTAGTGTTGCTATATTATTGCATGCTATGAAGCATGTGGTGTTGTGTTCCTGGTGGTGAGTAAGGTTGCCAGAGCTCCCTAGGGTGCGCTGTGTTAGGAGTGAGGGACCTGCATGTCTCTATCTGCCAACACAGCGAATCCTCAAGCGAATTAAGGGTCGGCAACGCGCTTGTGATTCTTCTGGAGTCACAAGTGTCCATAGCACTTAACATCAGGCCGTAAGCTTGTTTGCCACCGTCGTTGTATTAAAAAAAAATGTACTTATGCTAATTTTTAGCTGGTTACCAAGGTTTGCCCATCTGAGCTACTATAGGCAGAAGAGCTGGAAGGAATATGCTATCTTTTTTTTAGGGTTCCGTACTCAAAGAGTAAAAAGGGACCCTATTACTAAGACTTCGCTGTCCGTCCGTCCGTCTGTCTGTCACCAGGCTGTATCGCAAGAACCGTGATAGCTAGAGAGTTAAAATTTTCACAGATTATGTATTTCTGTTGCCGCTATAACAACAAATACTAAAAACAAAATAAAATAAATATTTTTATTGATAATGGTACGGAACCCTTCGTGCGTTAGTCCGACTCGCACTTGGCCGGGTTTTACACTCTAATATCACGCTGGAGACAAGGCCTATCAAGTAGGCTAATATGGTGTCAAAAAAAATGGTCTCCAAAGTTGGTCATACGTCGACCCATCAACGGTATTTCGTTTTTTTGCACGCAGCAGTTAACGGTGAAATAAAATTGTGTATTGTATTAACCTACCATGGTGTGTCGCGAGTGGGTAGAGTTTAACAACCTTTTTTGCCACAAGTTATTAATTAATTTATTTATTTATTAGCAAAAATATACACATCACTTACAGACTAGTCCAACACGTGATATGTACAACAATAATTTTATTTATATTTCATAATGCATTAAGATTCACACAAAAATGATTTTAATTATATTTTATAAAATATACTTTATTACAATAACTTGCGACCCATCCATCCCGGCTTCGCACGGGTTTATCCTATACTATTAAACAAACAATATTTGTATATATATTTGCAATCACGTTCTCGGAAACTGCTCTAACGATTTCGATGAAATTTGGTATGCAGGGGTTTAAGGGGGCGAAAAATCGATCTAGATAGGTCTCATGTCCGGGAAAATTCGTTTTCTCCGTATTTTCACCATTTTCATCCGAGCGGAGCTCGGTCGCCCAGGGACTATGAATAATACACGCATGTATTATACATGTAAACCTTCCACTTGAATCACTCTATCTCTAATAAAAAAAACCGCATTAAAATCTGTTGCGTAGTTTTAAAGATCTACGCATACATAGGGACAGACAGACAGCGGGAAGCGACTTTGTTTCATACTATGTAGTGATTTGAGGGTTTACTATCCATTTAGCAACACTACGTTATCCATTTTAACATGAGGCATCATCACTATTCGTGTGGGCAAAGATTTAGCAACACTACGTTATCCATTTTAACATGAGGCATCATCACTATTCGTGTGGGCAAAGATTTAGCAACACTACGTTATCCATTTTAACATGAGGCATCATCACTATTCGTGTGGGCAAAGATTTAGCAACACTACGTTATCCATTTTAATATGAGGCATCATCACTATTCGTGTGGGAAAAGATTTAGCAACACTACATTATCCATTTTAACATGAGGCATCATCACTATTCGTGTGGGCAAAGATTTAGCAACACTACGTTATCCATTTTAATATGAGGCATCATCACTATTCGTGTGGGCAAAGATTTAGCAACACTACGTTATCCATTTTAATATGAGGCATCATCACTATTCGTGTGGGCAAAGATTTAGCAACACTACGTTATCCATTTTAACATGAGGCATCATCACTATTCGTGTGGGCAAAGATTTAGCAACACTACATTATCCATTTTAACATGAGGCATCATCACTATTCGTGTGGGCAAAGATTTAGCAACACTACATTATCCATTTTAACATGAGGCATCATCACTATTCGTGTGGGCAAAGATTTAGCAACACTACATTATCCATTTTAACATGAGGCATCATCACTATTCGTGTGGGCAAAGATTTAGCAACACTACGTTATCCATTTTAATATGAGGCATCATCACTATTCGTGTGGGCAAAAATTTAGCAACACTACGTTATCCATTTTAACATGAGGCATCATCACTATTCGTGTGGGCAAAGATTTAGCAACACTACATTATCCATTTTAACATGAGGCATCATCACTATTCGTGTGGGCAAAGATTTAGCAACACTACATTATCCATTTTAACATGAGGCATCATCACTATTCGTGTGGGCAAAGATTTAGCAACACTACGTTATCCATTTTAATATGAGGCATCATCACTATTCGTGTGGGCAAAGATTTAGCAACACTACGTTATCCATTTTAATATGAGGCATCATCACTATTCGTGTGGGCAAAGATTTAGCAACACTACGTTATCCATTTTAATATGAGGCATCATCACTATTCGTGTGGGCAAAGATTTAGCAACACTACGTTATCCATTTTAACATGAGGCATCATCACTATTCGTGTGGGCAAAGATTTAGCAACACTAACTACGTTATCAATTTTAACCCTTCTTTGCATGATTTTTTATTTATTTTGGAAATAAATCACGATAATGTCATGTCTCCACATTTCGGTAAAAATATAAAAAAAAAATATGAGGTAAGTTTTACATGATATCTTTATTTTTTGATATGATGGAAATTTCCATCATTATGCGAACTCTGACCTTGAGCATATCACAAATACGTTCCATTTTAAGCTATACTGTACTTGAAACATAAAAGTCTTAAAATAAATATGAATCTCCCGCAAAACTACCTTTAATTAACAGGACAATGTTATGATGGAAATTTCCATCACCATGCAAAGAAGGGTTAACATGAGGCATCATCACTATTCGTGTGGGAAAAAAACACTCACAACACATTATTTTACATGTCAGGTAGAATATATGTAAAGTAGAGTACTACAAGGGGAAAGTAGAATTCAACTTTGGAACATAAAGAAAGTTCTCTTTTTTTACAAGCTTTTTACAAGCTTTCATTTAGCTCACCTCGTTTGTTTTATTTTTCTTTATTAATCTTTCTTGGGTCAAATTTAGTAATTGAAATTTGACCCACTTAGCGGTTTCCGATTAAGCTGAAATTTTGCTTTCATATGTATATCGCATGACAATGCAATATTATGATGACATGGAGCTGATCTGATGCTGGAGCTGGAAGGTGGCCATAGGAACTCCGCAATAAAACGACACAGCCCCATCGAGTTTGGGCTCGTTAGAATTGTCTCAATGAGTACCTACTTGATGATGGTATGCAGAAAAGTACAGTCGGCAATAACAGCTTGTACCAAAAATTAAATTTTTGACAGAAACTTATCCTTAAAAAAAACTTTAAAAATGTTTGCGATACCCGCGGTACTTACATCTATCTCGAGCATATGCAAAATATATATGCTGTAATCAAAATAGCAGAAATAGTAATAACTTTATTAAAGTGTTCTAAAATAAATTTTATATGCATTAGTTGTCTCATCACCTACCTACTTGCACCTCTAGAACAGACAACAATCAAGGTTACTATTATACCTCTTCCGGATGAACTGCCATTCAAAAACAAGTCTTAAACAGAATTACATAATGATTATTTTGGAATGGAAGTGTAGTTTAATTGTATCTGATATGCCTTTATTCGCTCTAGTGACAATGGGTTGTTGTGTGCAAAGCCATTGACTTTTTTAACAAGGTTTTACAAATATCAATATCATTCTACTAAAACGGTTGCTATGGAGTGGGCATAGTTTTTTTTCAATTTTACACAATGCGTTGCACTGTTTTTCACTTGTTACCACATTTACAGTATTTTTATTTGTATTATAATGGGTTAAAAAAACTTATAAAAGAAATATGATTTGAGATTTAACTGTAGCCTTTCGGGCTAAAAAACATCTCGAGGGAACCAGTACAATCCCAACAAGGTCCAATGTCCTCTTGTTTTTTAGGGTTCCGTAGCGAAATGGCAAAAAACGGAACCCTTATAGATTCGTCATGTCTGTCTTTCCGTCCGTATGTCACAGCCACTTTTTTCCGAAACTATAAGCTATACTGTTGAAACCTGGTAAGTAGATGTATTCTGGTGATGTGGGTAGTGACTCTGCCTACGAAGCTGGAGGTCCCGGGTTCAAATCACGGTCGGGGCATTTATTTGTGTATTTATCACGAATATTTGTTCCTGAGTTATGGATGTTATATTATGTATATAAGTATTTATATGTATGCATCTATCTATTATATATATCATCGCCTAGTACCCACAACACAAGCCTTACTGAGCTTACCGGTGGGCCTAGGTTGATTTGTGTAAGATTGTCCCGTAATATTTATTTATTTATTATTATTTACTAGCTTTTGCCCGCGACTTCGTCCGCGTAGAGCTCGTTTATATCGTAGCTCGATACAAACTTTCACCCTCCATTTCCCTTTTAGGGGTAGATTTCCGATATGAAAACTATCATATGTCCTTCCCCGAGACTCAAACTATCTTTATCATTATCATCATCATATCAGCCGAAGACGTCCACTGCTGGACATAGGCCTCCCCCAAAGAGTTCCAAAGTGACCAATCCTGCGCCACCTGCATCCAGCGGACTCTCGCGACCTTTACCAGTTCATCAATCCACCTTGTGGGGGGCCTACTAACTACCTCTATACCAAATTTTATCTAAATGGGTTGTATAGTAGCTCCATTTAAATATTCACCCCCCATTTCACCCCCTTAGGAGATGATTTCCGGGACAAAAACTATCCGTTGTCATTCTCCGGGACTCAAACTAACTCTAAACCAAATTTCATCTAAATGGGTTCCATCCAAATTTTCACCCCTCATTTCACCCTCTTAGATGATTTTCGGGATGAACACTATGCAATGTCCTTCTCCGAAACCCTAACTATCTCTTTACCAAATGTCATCCAAATTCAAATTTTCACCCCCTATTTTATGCCCTTGGGGTATTTTTTCGGGACAAACGCTATCCGTTGTTCTTCTCTGCGACTCAAACTATCTCTATAGTTACCAAATTTTCCATCCAAATTTTCACCCCCATTTCACCCACTTAGGGGATGATCTCCGGAATAAAAACTATCATAAGTCCTTCCACAGGACTCTTAGTCCCAACTATCGCTTTACCGTAAATGGGTTCCATCCAATTTTTCACCCATCATTTCACCTCGTTAGATGATGATTTTCGGGATAAAAACTACCCATTGTCATTCTCCGGTACTCAAACTATCTTTATACCAAATTTCATCTGAATGGGTTACATCAAAATTTTTACCTCCAATTTCACCCCATCAGGGGATGATTTCTGGAATTTAAAACTATCATATGTCCTTTCATAGGACTCAAACTATCTATCAACCAAATTTCATCAAAATGGGTCACAAACAAACATTCAACCCCAATTACAACCCCTTAGGGGATGATTTTTGGGATAAAACTATCCTATGTGCTTCCCGAGGACTCCAACTCGCTATACCGTAATTAGGTTCCATCCAAATTTTCATCGCCCATTTCACTCCCTTAGGAGATGATTTTTCAGGATAAACACTATGCATTTTCCTTCCCTGGGACTCCTTCTATCTCTTTACCAAATTTTAACTAAATAGGATTTTTCCACATTTTCACCCCTATTTCATCCCCTCAGGGGATGATTTTCGGGATTCAAAGTATCCGTTGTCATTCTTCGGGACTCAAACGATTTCTTAATTAAATTTGATCTAAACGGACTCCATCCAAAATATCACCCCCATTTCACCCCCTTAGGGGAAGATTTCCGGGATAAAACTATCCAATGTCCTTTCCCAGAACTTAAACTACCTCTGAACCAAATTTTATCAAAATGGGCTACATCCAAATTTTCACCCCCCCGTTTTACCCCCTTAGGGAAAATTTTCCGGGATAAAACCTATCCTTTGATCTTTCCCGGGACTCACACTATTTATATACCAAATTTAATCTAAATCGGTGCAGCGATTTAAGTAGCTCCATACAAACTTCCACCCCCCATTTCACCCCCTTAGGGGTTGATTTCCGGGATAAAAACTACCCTAAGTCCTTATCCAGGACTCAAACTATCTCTATACCAAATTTCATTTAAATCGGTTGAGCCGTTTTCACGTGATGCGCGGTCACATAAACAGACAAACAGATAAACAGATAAACAGACAAACAGACAAACAGACAAAAATTCTAAAAACTGTAGGAACGTGTTCTGTTATCGATTTTAAGTATCCCTAGCCAATTTTTTTTCGAATATCTTCCATGTACAGACTTTCGACCCTCTTCAGCTTTATTATATGTATAGATTATTGTGATATAGGTCTTTAAAAAATGATATTGTGAATTCTAATATCATTTTTTTTCTAAACTGATTAGTTTGCGCGAGAGACACTTCCAAAGTGGTAAAATGTGTCCCCCCCACCTGTAACTTCTAAAATAAGAGAATGATAAAAGTCAAAAAATATATGATGTACATTACCATGCAAACTTCCACCGAAAATTGGTTTGAACAAAATCTAGTAAGTAGGTTTTTTTAATACGTCATAAATCGTAAACCGCGATTTATTTTACGGAACCCTTCATGTGCGAGTCTGACTCGCACTTGGCCGCTTTTTAATTTATTTATTAATTCAGTACCTTTAATTAACATATTATGCTATTCTTAGCCACTATCAGAAACCATGGTAGGTTTATATAATAGCTGGCGAGATCGCACTGATCGATCCGCATTAACAAACGTTTAACATAACACTAGTACCAATTAATTTTAATTTATTTGTGTGGCAAGTATACTAACTATAGGTATGTAGGTACTTATATTATCCCTTATACGTACTTACATATATTATATGTAGGTTAGGAGGTCTGATGGCAGGCGCTTTTCTATAACTTAGTGTTACAAAGTTCAATATCTTAAAAGTCTTAAAACCGGCTGAACAAACTGTGTTGAAACATAGCTAAGAACCATCTCGATCACGTCAGCTTTCGGACAAAAAAGCCGTATTAAGGCTTGTACACCCGCTAACGTCCTTGAGTCGTCGTCCGTATGGGCCAGCGCGCGACTTATCGGGCCTGCCGAGCCTCCGCGCTCGCGCATTTTGTAGGTATTTAAACATAGTAATTAAGATAATCATTGTATCTATTCAAACTCTGCGAATTTGTCTATAAATATTTAATAACTTTATTTGAGTACAAAAATTTAATTTAAAATATCTATAGTTTAGTCATTATATTGAATAAACTTTACAAAAAGAGGTAATTTTGGGATTTTTTTCTATCGAGTGAAGTTCATTAGATCGCGTAACTGAATACGACTTTGACTAGATTAGATCCTTAAGTAATACGTATTTTTTTTTTAGATTTTTGAACCCTATTTTCTACGTCTGAGATTGTTTTAAAAAACTCGAAAACGCTGCCCCTGTTGACTGTCGAGCCTTAAGGGGATCCCATACGCTAATGACCTTCGATCTGAATTTCTAATGTTTTTTGTAGCTTATCATATTAACAACAACATATTTAAGCAATATAGTATCCCATATTTACTTCAAACATCACTGTCTTCGAGACATTTGGCATCTAAGTTGAACAATTTCAGACCAAAAAACAGGTTTTCTGGCCATAACATTTGTGGTAATTAGTTTAAAATCAAATCCCTACACACGTTTATAGAGACATCAGAGACGAATACAAATATGTAGATTTCGTATTTGTTAGATCTTTCACAGCAATCTTATAACAAAAAAGGTGTTTTTTTAGACAATGTTTAAAAAAACCATAAAAAAATAATTGTTAATTTCTTTCAAAATATGGTACACAAAAATGGAGATTAAAGATTGAAGAATCAATAGCCGTTTGCCTTATAATTCTATCTGCAGTGCAAAAGTATTTGTATCGATTCAAAACTAGTCAAAAATCGATGAAAACCTCGGGTAGCCCCTCAAAAACGGTCCATTCCATTAGGAGCTACAATGTTACAGACAGACACACAGATACACAGACACGTCAAACTTATCCCTCTTTTGCGTCGGGGCTAAGAACACTTAGTTACTAAATTCCTGAAATAGCTGGCCTAAGACCAGCGGATTTTTAGCTTAGGTAAATGTCCCAATTATTATCATTATTATTTATTTATTTAAGACAGCTGGGGTCCACAATGCTTGACACCTTAATGTCTATAAGATTGGAAGTGTCATACATTGGGCCAGTGTTTTACTTTATTTTCGCCAGCCCTAATACTATCAAAAATCTCCACTGTTTGTGTGTCCGTCCGTCTGTGACAGGCTTTATATTCTGAACCGCAATCGTAATCGTAATAGGCTAGCAGTTAAGATATTCATTGTATGTATGTGTGTATTTATGTTTGTTAGCTATATAATGTAACAACAAATAATAAATATATGGAAGCGTTTCAAACACAACAGCCATTTTTAGGGTTCCGTACTCAAAGAGTAAAACGGGACCCTATTACTAAGACTTCGCTGTCCGTCTGTCTGTCTGTCCGTCTGTCACCAAGCTGTATCTCATGAACCGTGATAGTTAGACAGTTGCATTTTTTACAGATGATGTATTTCTGTTGTCGCTATAACAACAAATACTAAAAAACAGAATTAAACAAATATTTAAGGGGGCTCCCTTACAGCAAACGTGTTTTTTTTTTGCTCGATATTGATAACGGCAACGTTAAGCCGAGCTAGAGGCCTTCGGGGCGGCTTAAGAACCTCTAACAGTCGAGTTGCCCACTCACTTGACAAAGGGGGGACAACTGTCACTCGCGTCCGCAGGAGCTACCTTTTTTTTTTTTTTTTTTTTTTTTTTTTTTACGTTGGGGGAATGCATTGATGCACCGTCCGCCCAGTCGGAGGGGGACCGGACAGGTGTGTGGGACTCCAAGACAGAAGGTCCAGACTATAGACCAATCAAATTAGCTTACCCTGGACATAATTCGTAAACTCGTTGTTTTTATTGTTTTATCGGATATTAATATTCGGTATCAAATATTAATGAAATATATTGAGTAAAAAATCTGCGATCGTAACCTAACTTTTTCCTAAAAGTAAAAAAGGTAACCAAATACCTTGTTAGTATAACTTTGAGGTGCATTCAAATGCGATCACTTAATAGCAAAATTAAACTGAAATCAAATTCGCATATACGTTTTTTTTCACAGTTTTCCTCTGATCTCATTATCTAGACAAGCCAAAATAGTAACTATGATGTTTTTATCTGTTGAAGCTATATTGCGTCTTTTTAGACATTTAAGACAAAAATTAAACATTTATTTTTAACGTTTTAATAATAATGTATTTCTCAGTAGTTATAAATAGTAACTAAGAAATTTTTGTTTACTAATAGCTTTTTGCGTACGATAATCATGTTTTCATCAAAATTAACCATGTTAATTTCACGCTTAAGAAATTGAAAATTTAATTGAAAATACTCGCGACCTTGTCGTGGAGCCAGATGCATGCGGTGGGCGCGAGGCGGGGAGAGAGTGGGGCGCCAGCGGGCGAGCGCACGGCGAACACGTCATAACGAGTTTATTTCAATTACGTGTTTTGCACCGACCGCGCCGTGTACAAATAAAACAAATATAATGGAATATCCTAATTGTAGGATTTTTAGCTCTCATGAAAAATTCACAGTTTGTCCCTTACGCCCTTTGAAAACTTTGGTCCAAAGGGCGTAAGGGACGATTGATTTGTTTATATCATCGAAAACATAAGTTAATTCTTAACTGGTAGGTACCTAAATGAAAGAGATGATGCCATGATCGTGGTTAGCTTAAAAAAACTGGTCAAGTGCGAGTCTGACTCGCGCACCGAGGGTTCTGGACCACCCCATACAATAGAAACAGGTCCACTGTAAACTGACACTCATTAAGTATGAATTCACATACTTAGTGCGTGTCAGTACAGTCATACTGGACATCAAAATTTAAGTGTTGTAACTAAGAATTTATGGTTTTCGTAATTTATCATTTATTTGTGCTATAAATGCTTCGTACCAAATTTCAAGATTCAGAGTTCACGGGAAGTACTACAGGTTTTGATTCCCTTGCAAGTTTCGAAAATTTGCGGCTTAAACGGCTGTATCTTTTGATTTCGTTGGCTTAGCAGTTTGTTTTTTTCACAGCTCCAAGAAACAGTAGACTTGAGTATTTGATATAAATTTCAGCTGGATACCTCGACGCGTTCCTGAGAAAAAGGGTCTTGACAGACGGATGGACGGACGGACGGACAACTAAGTGATCCTATAAGTGTTCCGTTTTTTTCCTTTCGAGGTACGGAACCCTAATAATTAAAAGCTAAGAATTATTCGATTTATTAAATTAAAAATTAGCGTATCAGACTTATTTAATATTTAAAACAAGAGTATTTTGGCGTAACAGACACATTTGTGTAAAAGTTCACAATGCAAAATGGCGTATCGTACAATGAAATGAACTGAGAGTTACAACAAAATGTATCAGGACGTTTCTTATTTCATTGGGTACGACAAAAATGCTCGGTGAAATTGAGTATCAACGCAATATTTTTCATGGTTGTAACGGACATTTTTTTCAAGCTATCGGGACGTTATCTATACCAAAAAACTGAGTATGACTGCATTTTAGCTGCTTTTCGATATTTTGTCCCTTACGCCCTTTGAGCCTACGGTAGTCGATATGCTTATTGTCACCCACCCAGAGATGGGCAAAATGTATTCCAATACGAATAACGTTTAAGAATACATAGGATTATTCGCGAATGACGAATAAATGTTTCAAATAATTATTCGCCAATATTTATTAGTGAACAACTTCTTCATTCGCATAATCATTCGTATAATGCTTTTCAGGGATAATATCTGAACGAATATTGTAGGAATGCTTTTTAATGGAATATATCTCAAAAACGTTGTATATTCCTACCGACAGAAAAGTGATACCTAGTTTTAAATTTTGTAAGGAAGAGTTGACCGCTTCATCAAGGGTACCAATTAACATCGCCGTGCAAGGTGAAACGGATATTAATTGTAATTATTTCAACTGTTTTATTTTTTCTATTTCGGTTTTACCACGGGTGACAAAAAAAACCCGGTCAAGTGCGAGTCAGATTCGCGCACCGAGGGTTCCGGACCACCCCGTACAATAGAAATAAGTCCACTATAAACTGACACTCACTCAGTATGTATTCACATACTTAGTGCGTTTTCGTGTATACTGGACATAAAATTTACGGTTTTCGCAATTTTTCCTTTATCTGCTTCGCACCAAATTTAAGTTTCTGAGTTTACGGAAAGTACTCTGTAGGTTTAGATTCCCTTGCGGGTTTCGAAAACTTGCGGAAATTTGCGGCATAAACGGCTGTATCTTTTGATTGCGTTAGCTTAGAAGTTTGATTTTTTCACAGCTCCAAGCGACAGTAAACCTCAGTATTTGATATAAATCTCAGCTTAATTCATTTATTTGTTGCAGTATAAGTCTTACAAGATGTAACATATAAATACAGTTCCAGCTAAACAGGGTTATGCTGGAATCCAGCATAACCCTGTTTAGCAGGAACTGTATAGCACAGCAACATTAATATAAAAAAATATTAATTCTAACATAATTCATGCAACACACTATTATATGCATAGGAATTCAAACTTTAAATGATTGATACCACGCGTTCCTGAGAAGAAGGGTATTGATAGACGGACGGACGGACAACAAAGTGATCATATAAGGGTTCCGTTTTTTCCTTTCGAGACACGGAACCCTAAAATCACACAGACATAATATAACATGATTAAGTACATACAATGTACAATTAAAGGTATATAATTGAACAATCTTACATGCGTAATCGTCTCGAATAACATAACATTGATGCAATTATAGACAGTGGCTTTCCATATATTACGTCATTTCAAAACAGGGGGGGGGGGGGGGTCTATTGGTACGGTAGTCAGTTTATGAGGCGGGGAGGGTCCATTAACAAATAGGTCAAGAATTGACAAAAAACAACCGGCCAAGTGCGGTTTGTTGTATGGGAGCCCCCTGTAGCCTAGTTGGTACAAGGGCTGCACTGAAAGTATCGGGAATCTCATACTTAAGAACTTATTTTTGACACATATTTATACCTTTTAATAAATAAAAATTTAATTTTTTTAAAATTTAATTTCTTTTAAAAAATACCTTTTAAAAAAAATAATCTCTGAAGTTTCATCATAATAACCAATAAATAAATAACGCACTGGCTACAAAGAAAAAAAAACAATGGTTCGGTTTCAATTCTTTTTTCGAGTTGTTGAGTCGCCGCTGAAGATGGAATTGTCCCGTGAAAATTTAAGAGCTATGAACCATATATATATGAATTTGGATTGACACAAATACAATGTGGAGACCGGGTGATTGCTGCTTTTAGTAAAAATGAAGCACCTTCAAAGACGACAATATACAGGTGGTATTCAGAATTTCAACGAGTATCCCTCACGGACGACGCAAGAAAACGTCCACCTGATAAAAAAAGTCAGCGTCAGCTGATAAAAAAAGACAGGCATGTGACATATCGGGAAATTCAGGAGTCTTTGGGGATTGGAATAAGTCAGATTCAAATTATTTTACAGGAAGAATTAGGCGTGCGAAAGTTGTTTTCCCGTTGGATCCCTCGCTTATTGTCTGACGAGCAGAAAACGACTCGTGTCAATTGGTGCCGCAAAACATTGAATAAATTCAACGGAGGAAGCTCAAATGCAGTTTTTAGTGTCGTATCAGGTGACGAGTCGTGGATATATATACGCATATGAGCCTGAATCTAAAACCAATCTCAAGTATGGGTTTACGAAGACGAGCTCAAGCCAACAAAAGTTATTCGCTTTCGCAGCAAGGCCAAGAAGATGGTGGGTACGTAACGTCTCCAAATCGGGTCACGTGGCTACTATTCCTCTTGAAGATCGTAGAACGGTCAAAGCCAATTGGTATACAAGTATTTGTTTGCCGAGTGTCTTTGCTGAACTTAGGAAAACAAGCCCTAGTCGCTGCATCATCCTTCACCACGACAATGCCAGCCCTCACACCGCTCGTAAAACAAATGAGTACCTGGAAGGTGAAAAAGTGGAACTACTGGACCATCCTCCATACAGCCCCGACCTAAGTCCCAACGACTTTTTCACATTCCCCAAAATCAAGGATAAGTTGCGTGGTCAGCGGTTTCAGACACCGGCAGAAGCAGTGAAGGTTTTTAAAATGGCCATTTTGTCGACCCTTTTTCAGCGTTCAATAAGTGTTTTAACGACTGGTTTGAACGCATGGAAAAGTGCATAAAATATAAAAGAGAATACTTTGAAAAACAACAAAAATACTTATATTCAATGTAACTGCATTTTTTACTATTCCCGAAATTTTCAGTTTGACCCTCGTAGTGACCCTGCCTACGTAGCCGGAGGTCCCGGGTTCGAATCCCGGTAAGGGCATTTATTTGTGTGATGAGCACAAATATTTGTTCATGGATGTCTTATATGTATTTAATTATGTATTTATCTATATGTTTATCGTCGTCTAGTGCCCATAGTACAAGCTTTGCTTAGTTTGGGACTAGATCGATTTACGTAAGATTGTAAAAGAAAAAAAAAACTTTTTTTTAGTACTTATTGTTATAGCAGCAACAGAAATACATCACCTGTGAAAATTTCAACTGTCTAACTATCACGATTCGTGAGATACAGCCTGGTGACAGACGGACAGACATACAGACAGACGGCCAGCGGAATCTTAGTAATAGGGTTCCATTTTACTCTTTGAGTACGGAACCCTAAAAACGATGACGTAATATATGGACAAGCCCACACACATGACATAATGAAACAAACCTGTTAAATGCCCAATGAAGCGACTCATTTAACTCAAAAAATATTGTTAATTGGTAGAAAAGGGTATTAATACTTGAAAATAGGTACATGTAGTGATCGTGTTAAATTCTTGTACGTGTTGTAACGAGCAACCGCATCCTTAAATATTATTCGTGGATTGTTCGAGGATTTATTTGAATGAAATGAGAATAAATCATTAGTCATTCGAAAGTGAAGACGAATAAATTATTCGCGAATAAATCTGACGAATAAATGTTCAATCGAATAATTATTCGAATAAATATATTAGAATAATATTCGAATTCCCGTTCTGCACCCACATAAGTAACATATTTTAATTAAATAATTCCGTACAGAATACTGAGCGCTTATAATTAGGTAATCGAGATCCCACGACAACTATATATGTCTCATGCTGAACAATTTAGTTATTACCGATATAATGAACCTAATATTTAAATAAATGTCCACCCTAGCCGAACCGTGGTGCACGCCACGTTCGTGTTTATAAATGTTTGACAATCATTGACCTACCCATAATAAATTAAGGCCGAAACGCATTGACAGCGGTGGCGAAGCGGCGCAGGGTGGAGGTGGTACCAGCTGTAATGTCCGATCTAATACGAAAGGGTCCGCACAGAATACCGGCCGGGAAAAAAGCGTTCGGATCCTTTCATATTAGCTCGAACATTACAAGTACCGCCTCCGCTCCGCCCCGCGCAGCTTCGCCCCCGCTGTGAGTGCGTTTCGGCCTTGAATGCCTGCGACTCGCGACAGCACGGTCGGTAATTGAGGCACAAAGCAATGACGGCCTTATTCTGCAAGAGATAACGTTCGTATTAAAACTTAAGTAAGAAAAAATATGAATTAATTAATAAGCGTGGAAATTTTTTGTTTAATTTGTTTCTTATCGTACTAATAATATGTTGACAGCATAAATCAAACACTTTACAAGTAGTTATGTATTTTGGTTTTCCAAAAACTACCAATATTTGTGACTTTAGAAATCCGCAAAGAGAATCTGTTTAATTTTTAATAATTTATCAACACACATAATATACTATTCAGAATAAATTGTTAAATTGCAGTTATCTATAATTTCTGGTAAGATAAGCCAGAATATGTGTAACTTACTGAACTTTCTTTATTAATGATAGTCCCGGTTGATTAATTAGTTTAATTTTGATTTCTTTAACTGGAATGCAACCGTCATATCATAATAAAGGCACTTTTACAAAGTTACATATTATGCTGCACTTATGAAATCAGAATTTGTTAAAAATTTAGATTTTTGGTTTTTTTACAATGACGCGGAACCCTAAAATGTTTAATTCTTTTTATTTTAACTATAACTAACAATACTTTACATCATAGAAAAAGAAAATTACAGTTATCGAATTATGTCCGGGTTTAGCTAATTTGATTGGTCTACTACCCACTAAACCCCCAACGATTGTCCAGCCATTTTCGCTTACAAGGAGGGTCAAAGGTTCGCATACGCATGCAACTTTGACCCTCGCGACTAGCCCGCTTTACAGGCCTGGCCAGGGAGAGCGCCCCGGGACAATTTTGAGGCGCTTCAGACCCGTGGACTTTTGGTTAGCTAGGGTCCCCTAACCCTGCAACCTGGTCAACTACGGCGGGGGGAGCAAGTGCGCATAACGCCGACGTGCGCGCCCCGCTCTACGTCTGCGGATATGGGGAGCGGAAGGGTCGTCCTCCCGCGCTCTTTCCGCAGCCTCCTTCTGCGCCATTACGGAATTGCAGAAGGAGGCCATTGCTTCCCATGACCTCTCGCTGTCAAGCATCTTAGATACAATGGTTGGCAGCGAGAGGTCCCCACCCAATACATCGGACAAATTATGCCGCTGCGGCCCCCACGCCGAGCATACCTCCACTGTGTGGCGCACATCGTCTACTGCTGCGCCACACCCGTGGCAGCGGGGGCTTTCTTCTCGTCCGGCAACTCGGTGCAGGTACTCTCCAAAGCAACCGTGGCCTGTGAGGACCTGCACCAGGTGAAAACTTAATTCGCCGCGTTTGCGGTCGACCCACCTCTTGAACTGGGGCAAAATTGCCCCTATGGTTATTCTGCCGGCCGTGGACACCTCCAGGTCTGCCCTCCACCTCGGGAGAAGGGCGGTCATAGCTGCATCCCGTAGCCCTTCTACCTCCCGTTGATTGGGATGTTCTCCCCTGGCCCTCAGTTCCGCACGGTATCTAAAGATCTCGGCCAGAACCTCCGCCTGCAGTTCCCAGGGCGGATCATTGGCCAGTAGTGTGGCCGCTGCCCAGGACACCGTGCGGTACCCTCTGCATGCCCTCACGCTTATTACCCTTTGCGGTCGCCTTAGAAGGGTCTTGTTTTTCGACGTGAGGGCTTCCATCCATACAGGCGCCCCATAGAGAGCCATGCTCCGGACGACTCCAGAGTATAGACGCCTGCAGGAGGACTGAGGACCTCCTTGATTGGGAAGCAGCCTTCCCAGCGCTGCTGCAGCGCCTACCAGTTTGGGGGCCAGCCGAGTGAAATGTGCCCCGAAATTCCACCTGGCATCGAGGGTGAGGCCGAGGTACCTCATGTCGGTCCCTACCTCTATGGCTGTCCCCATAAGGGTTACCACAACCCTGCACGTGTCCCCTGGGTGGTACTAAAGAGTGACAAACTCAAAAAGGCCAAAAAATAATATATGCCATACGATTAAATAAACGGCAACAGGTAGACGCTAAAAATATTCACAGAATGTTTAGGTATATATTTACGTTAAAAATAAATAATTAAATAAAAATAAAACAAATATTTAAGGGGGACTACCATACAACAAACGTGTTTTTGTGTGTTAAGTCTTTTTTAATTTGACCCTTCGTGCGCGAGTCCGTCTCGTACTTGGCCGGTTTTTTTTGTATTTGTGACCCTTTTGTGTGCAAAACCAACTCTCACTTGACGATGAAAAAACGTATCTAAACTCTTTTCTTTGTTTACATTTATACCTCTCTAATTCATTAACCAAACACAATACCCAATGAATCATGCTACCCGACCCATTACAAATGTCACGTAACTCGATCAGATACCCCCGCTGAAAAGCACTCTCCAACTTCGCCGAATAAATCGCTGTAAGAGTGTCGCCTTTGTTTAGCTTGCTCCTTGTTCTTGAGATGATAAGATCTAGATTTTCTTGAAGAGACATTGATGATTGTGCCCGATCGATTGTTGTGTGTAGACTGAGACGCAGTGGGTAGACCCCCGAAAAGGTGGACTTATTTAATCGTATGGCATACTGTTAGGATTAATATGAGTACCTACGTAGTTATACTTGTAGTGTATAGGTTGTTTACGGAGCGATGCACAATATATATAAGTACCTACCTAGCTGTCATGCATGAATAGCTCATCAGAGTATTAATAAAGTCAGTTAGCAACGGACCGTGCCTGTGTATTAATCTCCGCGTCCTAACCTCAAACTTAACAGTGACGACGATGGCTAAAATTTCGGTTGGCGTGTTAAGCACATTTAATCATGAAAACCAGGATTGGGTGATTTCCAAAGATCGTTTGGAACAGTGGTTCCTGGCGAACGACATAGTGGAACAGGCAGCGGACGACAAGTCGACAGGGGCTAAACGTCGTGCCATACTGCTGAGCACTTTAGCCGAATGCACATACAAATTGTTGCGTGATCTAGCGTTGCCAAAGGAACTGGGGACACTAAGTTACGCTAATGTTGTATTGCTTTTGGACGGCCACTTCAAACCAAAAGTATGTGGATTCGCGGAGCGGAATAACTTCTATGCAGTTCGACAATGAAGCCTTATCGGATTGGGCAGCCAGAGTACGAGGCCTGGCACTGCATTGTGGTTTCTCAGCAGCGACGCTCGACGAGACCCTACGTGATCGATTTGTTTTAGGCATGGTTCAGGGACCGGAACGCGACAGGCTCTTCACCGAGGTAATGTCTTGCCTCACATTCTCCAACGCTTTGCAAACGGCGGAGAGTGTACGCAGTGCCCGACGTGGCGCGCGTGCCGTCGCAGCTGGGGCTACGGGTCCCGGTGCAGCGGCAGCGGACAAGGAGCTCGGTGTGCACAAAATGGCGGCCAGCAGGGCGCCCGCTTCAACAGGCGTGCGGCCCGTCGTTTCTACTGGCGCCTCGTGCTTTGCCTGCGGTTACCGTGGACATTTGGCAACTAGTTGCAGATTTGCTAATTCCGTTTGTGACAAATGTGGATCTAAAGGTCACATTAAGCGCGTGTGCCGTAATAAGTACTCAAATAAAAAAACTCCACTTTGTAGAATGTTGCTTGGACAGTGGTGATGAGGAAGTAGCTGATAACGTCTCGCGCCAACAGGCCTTGCAGACTAAGTTTTATGGTGGGAAAAGGAAGGTACATTTTTATAATGGAGAGACTGTGCTAGTTAAAGTGTATAAGAACCAAAAATCCTTTTGGACAGTGGGTGTGATTATAAAACAAATAGGTAAAACGATATATATTGTGAAACTAAATAATGATAAAACATTCAAGAAACACTTGGACCAACTGCAAAAGTATAAGGGGGAGGAGATAAGTGTTGAAGAAGTAGAACAACCTACGTCGGAGCTGACGCCACTTCTCAGCCCTTCTATTGAAGCTCAGGAGATTGAGCCTGGCACTTTACAAGCTGGCCATCTCCGTCTTGCCCTCAACAGGCGACAGAAAGTCAAGCTGGTCAGACGAGCTCTTTCCAAGCGGGTTCCTCGCCACCTCGAGCATGTCTCCAGGCTGCAGTTGCTGGATCTCCCGTCACTGGTCGTGACTGTGATACCGGCCCGAGCGCCCCGCTCGCCATGGAATCACTTGGCTCACTCCCACTGATGCCTGCGTCTGACTCAAGTCACTCAAGCACAGCAGAAGTGCCATCTTCGGAAGAAGGGAGCCCTGGAGCTGATAATGACGCAACCGAAGCGATATCCAAAGTTAATACGAGGCCACGACGACCCTTTGACTTTCAGGATTACTTTTAACTTGGTGTGAGGGAGTGTTAGGATTAATATGAGTACCTACGTAGTTATACTTGTAGTGTATAGGTTGTTTACGGAGCGATGCACAATATATATAAGTACCTACCTAGCTGTCATGCATGTATAGCTCATCAGAGTATTAATAAAGTCAGTTAGCAACGGACCGTGCCTGTGTATTAATCTCCACGTCCTAACCTCAAACTTAACACATACATTATTTGACCTTTGAGTTTGTCACTCTTTAGTACCACCCAGGGAACCCGTGCAGGGTTGTGGTAGGTAGCTCCTGCGGTAAGTGACAGTTGTCCCCTTTGTCAAGTGAGTGGGCAACTCGACTATTAGAGGTTCTTAAGCCGCCCGAGCTATCATCGAGTGGTCCACTCGTAGTCCGCGCGTGGACACCTCGCGAGCGAGGCGATCCGGTGATGCTTACTACGGAGTTGATGTAGTGAGCGCATGCACATAGAAATCGATAGCGCGCACTGTGTCACGCAGGAACTCGCCGCTGATCCGTGCTCTCTCACAACTCAATGCGCTTTTGGCATCAGCACCGGAGTACTTACTTGCGTGGCGATGGATGTATGTGTGCGGTGAATGTCTGAGCTTCTGTGAGGAGATGGATGACAGGCAATCAACTGTACCAATGTAATTATATGTTTTTGTTTGTTTTGTTGTAAGTATAGTTTAGTATCGTTTTCATGACGCATTAGTTTTAGGACTGTAATGTTGTGTTAACATGTTTTTAATAATAAATAAAAAAATATGAAGAATACTAACTGCTCGAGGCGAGGCGGTGCGGCAAGGGTGTCGGGTGGCTGTAGTAAGCTGTGACCTTAAAGGTCGCGGGAGTCCGCTGGATGCAGGTGGCAAAGGACCGGTCATTATCGGGGAGGCCTATGTCCAGCAGTGGACGTGCTTCGGCTGATATGATGAACCGCGATTAATTTTGGACTGGTTTCGCTTTCAGTGGTTATTGAGCGCTTCCATGCTTTGGAAGCTAGGCTGCTAATCCGTTGATCCCGGTTGTTATTTATGATTGAACTGCCGCTGAAAAAGTGTCGCTTTTGTTTGGGCTTCTGTTTGGGGCAGACGGCTTTGGTCTCTCTTCTCTCTCTCTCTCTTCTTTGGGACAATCTTACACAAATCGAACTAGTCCCAGGCTTGTGTTATGGGTACTAGACGACGGTATATTGAATCATCACAGGCCTTTGCGTCTATTCTAGACGATTTAAACATTGCCATGGAGAGATCGTTTTTGGTGACTGTGGAGGCCAATACGCGACCGGCATGATCTTTCACATTTCTGGCAGACGAAACTCGTGCCAGGGGCTCTAGTTTCAGCTTGTTGTCTAAGCAACCTTCTAGTGTCTCGCACAACGCTCTGCCGTCCACAACGCGTTTGCGCCATCCATCTCTATCTTCGGCAAGCTTTGCCCAGGTCCGATAGTCAATTTTAAAAGCAGCCATGTCTCGCTTAGCACAATCCTTGAAATGCAACATCGGTCTCCCAACGTTTCTCTTGGCGTTTGCTACTGCACTAAGCAAGGTACGACGAGGTATTCGAGAAGGTTCCATCCGGTGCACATGGCCCAGCCACCGCAAGCGTCTCTGTTTGAGAATAGATTGATAGAAATACTTAAATACATAGAAAACATCCAAGACTCGGAAACAAATGTTCATGCTCATCACACAAATATTTGCCCTCACCGGGAATCGAACCCAGGACCTTCAGCTTCATAGGCGGCGTCACTACCCACTAGGCTAAACGGTCATCTTGGTCCACCTGGAAAAGGTCCCTAGTATCACTAGTAAACTCAATAGTAGGGACTCCCTACTCGGCTGCTCCATACAAAAAACAAGTAACTCACTTTTTTCTGTTTTCGTTTTTTTGGATGTTTGGAAAAAGGGCATGAAAACGCATCTACCTTCATCATTTTTTTTCTTCTAAGCCTTATATTTTCCACGTTATTAATAATTTTAAAACCCAAGTAACTTTTTTTGGGCACTAATTCTAAGCTGAAAACAAGTATCTTGACGATTCTACGCTAAAAACAAGTAACTCAAGAGGAGATACTTGAAAATCAAATGGGTTTGGAAGATACTTGGTTTCACCGTTGGTAAGAAGTTTGTAAACAACGTTGAAATGTATCTAAAACCAAGTATCTATTATTTAAAGTCATATATTGAGAGTATTCCCAAACGTACAATATAGAACCGAACTTATTTGATTTTAATTATGTTGTGTAGTGGAACGATTGCATATTTTACGAGTATTATTGCAGTGACAATGAATATCTCTTCATCAATTATCAAAAAATTGCCCTACATTATACACAATCTGACTTTAGGGAGAAAATAATTATGAATATGTGTTTAAATGAAGATCATAGGTAAGTTAAAACGAATAAACCCAATAATGCTTGTAGACTAAATATCATACCTTGTCGAACATTTAAAAATAAATAACGTTACTTATTGAGTACGAAAAATTTGCATAAATAAACCCACCCGCGCAGCTTAATCTGCGTATTACAAAGAACGCAGGCAAATCTGCGGGATAAAATATAGCTTATAACCATCCAAAAAGTCCAGACACGCACGTCAAAGAATTTTTGAAATTGGATAAGTTGTTCCGGAAATTACCGAAAACATACAAACTTCGTCGATAAAAATACAATAATCCTCATACATTTTTAAAGACATCCCCACGTAAAAAACAAACAAGTTGAGAGATACTTGTTTTACGTGGGGATTTCTTTAAAAATTCGACGTCAGTTCTACGCATAAAACATTTTCCCCCAATTCTGATTAAACTGAACATAAAAATATAAAAAAAATATGGCAAAGATCTAATTTAACACCATTGCATCGTTTATTAATGCTATTTGGGTTTATTAGGTGCCGAAAATTTTTTTCGCTCTCCTGTAAAATTTGCCAAAAGTGAGTTACCTACTTGTTTTCTCCTTTGGACAGCCGTACTATTGAGTTCATACGGATTACCACTTCTGTAATTTACTTTTCTCAAACATGCAATGCTATTTCACACACAATGCAAATTGTTTTTGAATAAATGAAATGTCGTCATTACGTGCGTTATATAACAGGCTTCAAAGTATCACGTTGCATGCGGAACAACTCAAAAGAACTGTAAAGGAATTTCATACAATATTGAAGGCGTATGCCGGGAAGTAACATTTTTTTTAAATTTTCATTCCACAATTTGTGGCTCAGCATCACGGCGTGCAGTAATAAATTAGATTTCTTGGAGTTTTTTCATTTATTTCATTGTATGTTTGAGAAAAGCACTACTGGCCGTGAAAAGGGCTTGCCAGCTTCGTATCAGTATCCGGACCTACTCACCCGGCAAGACTTTCTTTCCCGGCGTCTGCAGTAATGTACTATTACTGGTATTTCCCAAATAGACCTGGGGGGTAATCACGTAACGTTTCATACGCGCGTTAGGACAATTTAACTGTCATTTATCTATATAAAAAGTGACATTTAGACCTACCTGACGTGCGTACAATGCGTTACGTGATCGACCTGCTGCTCAAAATTTCCGTTCATTCGTATACATTATTGCAAAAGAACTATTTCCCACTTTTATATAGTAAACTTCCGTGAGTGTCAGACATATTAAAATATATAACACTTTAAACTCTCACGCTTTGTACACATATTTAAATACTGTTTAATCCGGGTCTAACGCGATATTTATTTACCGTTATTTCTGACGTTTCGACGCGGGTTGCACCGGTCATATCACAGGTTATCTTATCGACCATGACCGGTGCCACCCGTGTCGAAACTTCAGAAATAAAGGTAAATAAATATCGCGTTAGACCCGTGTACAACAGTAATTTAAATATTAAAATATAATACAAATGGGTCACTCATGTAAACATGAACGTCTAGAACTAAATATACCCCACCTAGTAATTCCCCCTTGGGTTTGACTGGGCTCAATTATGAAATAGGTCATAACTTTGAATACTAATGCTGGTAGACCACAGACAATACAACTCGGTATTACCTGAGTTATGTAACTATAACCTATACCTATATTTTACTAAACTACCGATAAAGTTTAGTAAAATTAGTTTAAGTTTCTCATAAGTGAAATGTATAATTTCTTAGAGAAAAATAAAGTTCTTTAAACCTAACTATTGTTTTATTGTAGTGGTTTCAATGACTACAGCCAATATGTGGTGTTTTTAGGTTTTTGAAGTAGGTACGCTGCCGTCTAATGCAGGTAAAATAAAAACTTTTGGAAGATTTCTTAAGGTTAACGTCCTAATGAATGAATGAATGAAAACATTTATTTAAAGTAACACAGGACTCATACAGGAAATTATATATCAACTTAAGCATACTAATAGCATAAAAATAAATTAAATTTCTACACGAAATAGGCACTGTTGGAAACATGCATTTCGCAACAGTGCCTCATATATGGACAATCTAGCCTGTCCGCTATCGACCGCAGGATGGGGTTGGGGCTGGCCCGCGCCCGGCGCACCAGGGATGTGCAGCGCTTGCGCATCGTCGCATAAAAGCAGTCTACACGCGCTTCTGCGAACATCCCTGATGCGCTACAGAAGCGGGGCAGCCCCACCAGCACCCGGAACGCGTTATTATATTGGACCCGGAGGGCTCCGTGGGCCCGTTGCGTGTAATACCTCCATAATCTGCACGTGTACAGGGAAGTACAATATGCTTTGAACAGAGTTATTTTAACCTCCCTCGTACACCGTGCGAACTTACGGGAAATCATATTGGCCCTCACTGACAGAGCCCTCCGTTCCCTTTCTATGTCCATATTATCTTTTAAGTCAGCTGTGACAATATGACCTAGGTATTTGAAGCTTGACACCCACCACTAATGCTTGCTTGATGCCTAATAGTTGACACTTGTAGTTCTCGAATAGTGTTTGATATAAGATTGAAGAATCTGAAAAAGGTACCAAAAATAAGACATACAAAGATACGTAGCGTCACAAAAGCTACCGATGCTCTAAGTTTCGCCCGAAAACAAAAATGGAAATGGGCAGGACACGTAGCGCGTCTCCAAGACGAGCGATGGACCAAAAAAATTACATCCTGGAAGGGACCAAAAGGAAAACGTCGCAAGGGAAGACCCTAAACGATAAACGATTTCTATTTATATTTCTTCACAAGATGGGAAGACGACATCGTTTGAACTGCTGGTTCCTCCTGAACACGAATAGCCCAGGATAGAGAGAGGTGGAATCTTTCGGAGGAGGCCTATATACCCGCTTAGGGGTTCATTCAGAATTTAGTTCTTAGATTTCTAATAATAATAAGATACAAGAATCTAGACTAGCAAGTAATATAAGTAATAAAAAAATCATATAGATAACTATACAGATTTATTTTTATATACAAGATACTAACCTTATAGATTTTAATCATAGATATTATTCATTCATTTATTCAATCAACTATTAACTGTGTAACTGGAAATGAAATAAAGGTTATTTTTATTCTTATTTTATTTATTTATAAGATTGAAAGTGTCTAATTATTAGGCCAGTGTCGGACACTGGGACGTCTACCTCAGTTTATTTTATTCTTTACACATTCGCGTCGAGATCCTCGGTCCGTGGAGTCCCCGTGCGCATAAGTTATTTGCGGAAATCGCGAAACATCTTTAATTAATGTTAATTATCATATTCAAAATTCAAAAATTCAAAATTCAAAATGATTTATTTGTAAACATAGGTATATGGATGGTCAAAAAACTTAAAATTATGTACCACTATGTTTTGCCCTCAGAGCACAGAATACTAGAGAGAGGACAAGCCGCCGGCGGCCGTGTCGCAGCTGTATGCTCAATGGGCATACACTGCCATACTGTGCACGCGTGCTGATCGCAGAGAATATTACGTTTTTTCCCAAAATGCCTGATATGATGCGCGTTTATTGTCAAATAAGCGTGTAGGTATACAAGTGTGTGTGTTTTAGATGTGTGCGTGCTTTGTCTTGTCAATTACTTGGGCGTTGTGTGGGTTAATGTACTTGCGACAGGCTCACTCTATACAAATCGGCCGCCATGTCCGATCTCCTTATATTCATACATCTGTGGTTTTGCCATATGGCATACAAATACTTTATGAGAAGATGGAGCAGCATGCATCTAATTTAGAGCAAGTATTATATCATTATAGTTCACAATCCGTAAAATATTCATTCAGTGAATAATAGGCTTTTTTTACTAAATATTGTATATAATTTATTTTCTTGTATTGTCATAATCTCAGATTGACCAGACAGATTCTGCAGAAGTGTTTTTTTTTTGTCAATGCTTTATGTAGGTAGTGTTAGGACAGCGTGTCAAGCCAAGTTCAAGCAAAAGAACTGGCTAGCCAGCGCCAAGTGTAATATTTTATTATTGCAGGAATACCATGTATATTGTTTGAGTCCACGCTTGTGGCAAATGAGCGTATAGCGCCTGGAACCTAAAGACGCCTCAAACTCCAAAAGACTTACTATGTCCGTTGGCGCCTCTTATATATTTGAAAATTCACTACGTTGACTGCAAGAAAATACGCGAAGACATACAGCAGTTACAGCACAAAAAGTTTGGAGGTCGTTGTTGTTCTACGTCCGTGGGAATGATCCTAGAGACCCTACACGTGACCCTAAAAGAACAACAAACTCGGCAGCTGCACTGTTCCTTCTGAACCTCGCAGCGCACACTGGAACTCTATCAGCGACATCGATATTCATTATATGTACCAGTGTGTAACCGCCATACGATCAATAAATCATCATCATCATATCAGCCGAAAGACGTCCAATGCTGGACATAGGCCTCTCCGAAAGAGTGCCAAAATGACCGGTAAAAATCAATAAATAAAAAGCACAAAAAGTAATATTAGGAAAAACATATTTGTACAGCCTTGACGACTCTTCCAGAGATGTTTTACTCTGTAATATTCCTGCGCTCGCTAACTTTTAACAGCTTCCTGCAGCATTGTGGCAAACGATATTATACTTATCTCGAGTTTTTAACGGAAACAAAAGTTCTGCTAGTTAACATTATGAGCGACGCAATTCTATTGTGGCTGTGGCAGTTCGTTTCAAGATGGCGTTAACGCTCCTTAATGTTTATTTTTTAAACGAACACGATAAGTAAATAAATAAATATTAGGGGGACAGTCTAACTTAAACTAACAACTTATGGATATTAATGTCCAAAATAAAGGATTGAATTGAATTGTCACTTGACAACGACTATTCTCCGTACAGTCGCCATCACATACATAGATACAGTATAGGTGTTCAAAAACATCGGCACATGCACCCTAATGCCTTGAAAAAAGAGGTGTGTTCCGTTGTTTGTGAGCTGCTTGTTTGCTCCGATGTATGTGATGGCGACTGTACATTGCTGGTTTATGCGTAAACAGTAAAATACGAAACATTATCCGAATTTTCTAACATCATTAATCTTCATTATTTTTCATTTTATTAGATTCTTGCCTGTCAAATAAAGAACAAGATAAATATTTTAGGTTAAATATAAATTACTATGAAATTGATACCTATGTTTGTTTTTATTTGAATTTTGATTGTTGTTTGCAGTGTTATTTTCCAGGTTCGTTTAAAAAAAAAATACTTTTTATTTAGAAATTATATTAAATTATACACCTACATGGTAAATAGCTAGAAGCTATACTATAATATTACTAGACCTACAGTTTCCTTACTTTTATTAAATTACACATAACTAAATCACTATAACCATTATCATTACATTACATACATTACAGTTATATTCTTACAGAGTATTACAACAAATTTAAGTAAAGACAATATTTTTGACCTATGTTTATGAAATATTGCTTCTCCCGCTGGTATGTCTGCGTTCTTTACAATACGCGAGCGGATCCGCGCGGAGATCTAGTATTAAGGCGACGTAGATTCGTGGTCTTCTCTCCCTCTCACTGAGCATAAGCGTGAGCGAGATGGAAGTACGTGTTTGGAAGCGCCGATATCATGTTTTTTAATTTTAATTTTTTGTGCGTTTTAATAAAAAAAAAAGCAGCCAAGTGCGAGTCAGACTCGCACATGAAGGGTTCCGTTAAATAAATTGCTTTTTACGATTTATGACGTATTAAAAAAAAACTACTTACTAGATCTCGTTCAAACCAATTTTCGTTGGAAGTTTGCATGATGTAATGTACATCATATATTTTTTTTAGTTTTATCATTCTCTTATTTTACAAGTTACAGGAGGGGGGGGGGCACACATTTTACCACTTTGGAAGTGTCTCTCGCGCAAACTATTCAGTTTAGAAAGAAACCTCAATATCATTTTTGAAGACCTATCCTATAGATGAATTTTGTTTTTGAGTTTCAGTTCTGAGTATGGGGAACCCCCTAAACTTAATTTTTTTTTTCTATTTTGTGTGAAAATCTTAATGCGGTTCACAAAATACACCTACTCACCAAATTTCAACAGTATTCTCTCGGTCTTATAGTTTCGGAAAAAAGTGGCTGTGACATATATATTTATATATATATATATATATATATATATAGCTATCCACGCCGTTTCCGGCGATGGCGATCCTAGCTAGTTGCGGGAGTGAGCCCTGATATGGCTTGCGAAGCCGAACTTACTCTGTGACATACGGACGGACAGACAGACAGACAGACAGACAGACATGGCAAATCTATAAGGTTTCCGTTTTTTGCCATTTGGCTACGGAACCCTAAATAATAGCTGGTTTACCTCAAACATGAAAAAGCCGATTATTAGAACCAATTTTAATATGTTTAGTTGTTGTGCATCATTGGATACGAATTTTTATAAGTGTATTTTAGACCTATGGACTCATTGAGTGACCATGTTTGCGCACCGTAGGTTAGGATGGAATTGGTATATACATAAAACATATAATAACAATTTTGTTAAATTATGTGGATAAAGTAAACCATTCTGTTGCTCTGTAAACAAAGTTTTATTCTATAAGTAAGGGTTTATATTCCCGAACTACATTACAAGTACTAGTACTAACTAACAACTAAAATCTCACCTGTAAACAAAGAAACGACATTTAAAGTTTATTTATCCTTTCGTCAATCCTTTATCAACAATTGTTCTGAATAACAATCAAATTATATTTTACGCCTTAACACATTTCTTCAACCTCTCAGTCTTGACAGTATTGACACTTGACAGCGCACGCTACTTTACCGCCAGTGTCACGCGTGCTTTATCGAAGGAGGTCATAAGTAGTATTTATTTTTACAAACATAAAAGATTCCGACGAATTGAAAACCTACTCCTTTTTGAAGGCGGTTAAAAAATATTGTACGATATAATATGTAGCTTTCCATTGACACAAATTGTTGGCCAGACTGTCATGCAATATCAAGCCTTAGATCGGTCCGTATCACTTATTAATAATGGCCGCATTGCACTCGGAACAATAGGTGTTTTCTGCGAACCGCAGGTGCGCGCGCGCAGACACGTGACACGTGTGGCCCTTGTGATGTGGGCAGCACGTACGGTTGGCACAAACAGATTGCTAGCATAGACTCTGCACATGTGCTAATATAACAAGTGCTATGGACATGTGCACTTATAACAACGAAACCACAAAGTGATATCACTTGCACAATTGTTGATAGGACGTGGCAGCAAATGTGCTACACTTGTCTCTAGCAAGATAGTTTTTTTTTTCGGACAATCTTACGCAAATCGACCTAGTCCCAAACTAAGCAAATCTTGTACTATGGGTACTAGACGAAGATAAACATACTTATATAGATACATAACTACTTACATAGAAAACAACCTTGACTCGGGACCAAATATTCGTGCTCTTAACACTAATAAATGCCCTTACCGGGATACGAACCCAGGACCTCTTGCTTCATAGGCAGGGTCACTATCAAATCAACTAGATAGGCTAAAGCTGTCGTCAGTTGGCTCAGAACAAATCCAAGTATAATGGTTTTTGTTAGAGAACAAAGTCAAAAGATAAATTATACGGCTACCGTTTAACTACCATCATACTTTTGTATGTAAGTCTCTTTAATTTATCTAAGAGTAGCACTCTCGTCGGGGGAGAAATCGCCACCCGTTGCTGTCCTCTGCCATTTCCTTTACTTTCTGATATGGCCCGACCTTAACTTTCTCCTTTATTTGTTTAAAAAAATTTCTTCATGGCCTTCCTTCTGTATGTAAGTACTAAATATTATTTATTTCGTGACTACATCGAGACGAGACGATAACGAATGGACACTATCTAGATATGCATTGTAACACCCTCGATCTCATCATCACTTACCATCAGGCCCCGTAGCATGGATATCACGCGATAAGTGACAAGATAGAGCATCCATGTAGAGAGGATGGATGAAAGAAGAGATGAGACACCTAATAATTATATTATATAAAACTTGCCGTTATTTGTTCAATTCAAATTTAAACATTTAATACCTACTTACAGAAGTATGACTTTTTTGTTATTATTTACACTTTAAAAAAATTATCTTTTTGAAATAAGAGTTGACTTCATTAAAATTAATATTACATTTACACTTTGTTTTATTTTATTATTCCAATTTAACTTTAACGCCATCTATGAGATCCAGCATGCTTTTTTTCGGTCTTTAGTAATACGTTTTACAAATCAGTTTCCTGTTAGTTCATTAAAGTTGCCACTTCTATATTGGCGCTGTTGTATCGTCATTGTATCGAGGGGCGGGGACGGGTGGCGTGAGAAGGGGCTCAATTTTAGATTTCAATTGGGTCTATGAGCGGCCTTAACAAAGAGAGTGTATATAAAAAGAGTAGAAGGGCAAGTTGGAAAGGGAAGACCTAGGTGAACTTTCTCCGATCAAATTGGAGAAATCTTACAGAAAGGCCAGGTCAAAAGTACCCTAAACCGACGAGCATGTATGAGAAATGTTATGAAAGTGAATGAAGCGAAAGTGGTTTGTCAGGATCGTAGCAAATAGAGATCCGTGATCTCTGCCTACCCCTCTGGGAAAGAGGCGTGATTATATGTATGTATGTATAGAGCATCCGTCCCTGGCTGACACCGTTCAATAGAACGAGACGTCGCTCTTATCCTGTCACTTATTTCGTGAGGTCATCCATGCCACGGGGCCAGGTTGGAGGTCATTGTTGTTCTACGTCCGTATGGACAAGTTACATCATTACGGGATACGAAACTTAAGCCACAAATTGTTTACATCATTTTTGTCCGACCGGAAGCAAGTAGTTAAGATATCTGCGAGCGGTAAACGACTGAAGTCCAGTGCTGGCAGCGTGAATGTAGGAATCCCTCATGTTCGGCGTTAGGAAATTCCCTTTTCCTAACGTTTATGAACGACCTTCCCGCTGCCATCACAGCTGGTCTCTCTGTCCTATTCGCGGACGATACCACAGTGGTTGTCAGCGCGCGCACTTCTGAACAGCTTGGAGAGAAGATACATGACGGATGTGATCAACTACAGAGGTGGTTTGCTACCAACGGCTTACTCTTAAATATAACAAAATCCAACGTCATGGTCTTCTCAGGGCGCCAAATTGCGATTCCTCCGTGCGTAGCAAACAGCCCGATGCCGATAAGTGATAAATGTAGGTTCCTGGGCTTCACTCTGGACTCTCACCTTAACTGGAAGTGCCATGTAGACAAACTATGTGATAGATTGAGTAGTGCAGTCTTTGCTTTGCGTAAACTAAAACCTATGGTATCAGACGATGCCTTGAAGCAGGTTTATTTTGCTCATTTTCATTCGCTGATGTCCTACGGCACGCTCATTTGGGGAAACTCAACGGATGCCAACAGAGTGCTGCTTATGCAGAAACGTGCCGTACGTGCGATGATTGGGGCAAAATCAAGGAGTTCGTGTAGAGGCCACTTCCCAGCGCACGGTATTATGACGCACTACTCACTCTATATATTCGAAATTATAATGTTTGTAAGGAATAATTTTTCCTCGTTCGATACCGTAAATGTGATTGGCAAAACACTCCGCCGCACTGGGCGTTTGAGAACAGTTCCCCGTCACATGGCACTTGCAGAAAAGAACCCGCGTGTCATTGGGCCTACCTACTACGAGCGACTACCCGCTGATCTTAGACTGGAACCATCTGCCGAAGCATTTAGACGCCGCCTGAAATACCTTTTATTGGAAAATCCATTATACTCAGTTAAAGAGTATATGGATCTTGATCTGACATGTTAAATTATTATTTTTACATATTTACATTTGTTTTAATATGATTTGACATTAAATATCACCTATATTCTAATGCACATTACACTATATTGTAAATTGAATGACGATACCTAGTGGTTGACATATTTGTTCTTTTGATTTTGTTTTATTTTTATATGTACTCGTTATTGAGTAAATTTGTTGACATTGTATTAATTTAATATTATATCTTTATTTTTTCTTTGTTTTTGACGATCATGATAAATAATCTTATTTTTTTTGGACATGACAGCAAATTTGTAATGTATTTTTTTATCATGAAATAAATAATCTAATCTAATCTAATCTATGAATAACCCTAGAAACCCTGCACTTGAACTCCGGGTGGTGCTAAAAGAACAACAAACTCGGCAGCTGCACTGTTCCTTCTGAACCTCGCAGCACACACTGGAACCCTATCAGCGACATCGATACCTATACATATACAGGGTGGGCCCTGTAACTGGAGCAAAAAATTAAACGGTAGATTATTAAGCTTGTGAATAATTATTTCGAAGTGGTTTTATGCGAAAAAAAAATATTTTTTTGAAAAAAAAAATTCTTTAAAGTAAGTTTACTTGTATTTTTACTCTTCTGGAGTGAGTAACTTTTTATTTTAAAAACACAAAAAAAAAGAAAAAAAAATGAAATAATCACAAAATTATCTGTTGAACACAAAAATGCAAAAACTATTATGACTCATTACATGATGTTACCTCAAAATTTAATTTTGAACCGTATTGCAATAGCAATAAAAACTATGATCCAGCATATTGTAACCGGACAGAGCCTGTTGAATACATGGAAAAGTATATCCGGTGTCGACTATCTTACCGGAAATCGTTTTTACGAGGAAAATATCAATGATATCGAAAAGATACTAATATTTGCGGTAAACATCTCAATGTTTGATACCTTAAGACTAATTTAACCCACAAAATGTCTCGATCGCTCGCTAAAACTAGCCCAGCCCTATTTGCCATGCTCTCCGCCCGCCCAGGAAATCTTACAAAGATTGTGAGATTCTTGTAAGATTTCCTGTTAACTAGTTTAGTTAAATTGTATTCATGTTGCCCGCAATAAGCGGTATCATGTATTTACTTACTATAAATAGATCTACCTAATTTTAGTTTGTGTTCTGTTTAAATTATATTAATAAGTCTTAATGCAAAAAGTGCACCCAATACAATGGACCACATTAAATGAATACCCTTAGGTATATTTTTTCATACTTATAACATATGTAAGCAGTTTCTTTATGTAATAATCAGAATCTTTATTATCATTGCAACCAGCTTCAAAGGCGAAAACTAGCCTGTATAAAGTAGCTTTTAATTCTAGTTTTTCGTGTGTATGTCTATGTGATAGTGTTCTTACATTGTACTTGTTTTAATGACAAATAAAGACCTTTTACAAACAAACAAACAAAACAAAATCAGTATATACTCGTATAGGTACGTTTTGAGCTACGGTATCCACAGATCAGAATCAGATTCAGACATAATAAATTTATTTTGAGATGTGGCCGTATAGCAGACACTTTAGATATTTTTTTTTTTTTTTGTAGCCTATATTGTGTCCCACTGCTGGGCAAAGGCCTCCCCTTTTTTCCGCCACTTGTCTCGGTCCAGTGCTAGTGTTCGCCAATCTGTACAAAATGTGTCAAGGTCGTCCCGCCATCGCCTTTTCGGTCTGCCTCTACTTTGAAAGCCATCTTGTGGGGTCCATTCTCCATGGGTTCTGCGTGCATTCGGCAGACATGTCCAGTCCAGTCCCACTTAAGCTTCGCGGTCTTGGCACCCACATCTACGATGCCAGTTTTGGTACGCAGCTCGATATTATATTATAGGTATGTAAATTATTAAAAGTTACAGCTAACTTTGAAAAAATCTATTGGAGCAAAATCGATCTTACGAGTAAAGTGAACCAACCATCAACTTGTTTCAATACTTTCAATGTGTGAGATATCATATTTAATGCAACACAGACTTACAGACACTTTCTAAAGTGTTGCAATACTTGCAATTAATATTATCTCTGACACATTTTATTAGAGAGGGGACCAATTTAAGATACATTTTACTCTATCTACGTCTATGTCATAGTAAAACCCACTAGTCAATTAACTCATAGCAATAGGACATTATGACGTCCCATACACATGTATGATTCAACTATTCTAACCAGAATCATACAACCATTACTTATTCATCTTATAATGTACTCATCAAGGGTGTCTCTGGCCCTGATACACATTTTTGAGTTCAGAATCCTATTTTTATATAAAGTGAAATACCCCAAAGTAGTATGCCTAAGTGTGGCGATGATGCTACAAACCCATGATACGCAGCTAACACGGCATCAGGATAGGATCAGGATGGTGATGAACAGCTTCTGAAACATTTCATAATGTTCCTAAATTGTGAATCACTTGAGCTGTTAAATTTCACAACTGCGCACCTCACAATATTACACAGTACAGAACGTAAAGCTTTTAAAGTACAGGTAAACAACAGCTATCGCTAAGGAGCGATTTTTTCCAGACCAACCTTAGGGTAGCGGAGATAATGCAACATATTCGTCAATTCATCTAATTTCCTGTCATAATGACTTTGATTAGGCTTATGAGCCGTTTAAAATCGACGTCAAGCCGAAAACGGATGATAGACCAAGGCATACATAACAGTTATCAGAAATATACAAAAAAAAACAACTAGTGTTGTTTTTTTTTTATTTATTCATTAATTGGTCAACTGTCGTAAATTTTAAATTTTGAAAGTGACCATAATTTTAAAAGAACACGAGTTGGATTTTTTTTTGGTTTTTTCTGATAACTGTTATGACTTGTTATATCATCCGTTTTCGGCTTGACATCGATTTCTGGGACACCCTGTATAAGCCGTCAAGATGGACATATGCCATAATTAAATTATAACCTATGTCCATCTTGAAGAAATTTTATTCGTCTGTGTTTACTGAAATTCGCGGTTGTTTCCGCTCGGCTAGTCTTCAATATTTATTATTAACTTTTTAATTACGAGCATTACGACCGTTTTAAGGAAATTCGAGTTGATTCGCTAAAACCACGCCTCTTATGAGAGACACGCTTACGCCTTCCGTGCAAGAGAAAAAGTTATGCAACACTCTTTTCGATAAATACCTAGTAACCTAACTTAGTGAACTTTTATTAATATTTCATTTCGATTGCCATACAAAGCATTATTTGACATTCGCAGGCTAACGGCGTGATATTTTAAGAAATGTATGTAACAAAGTTTCATCAATTGGCTTCCCATTTGCGCCAAATTCCCCCTTTCCTTGTATAAACTAGATTAATTTGAGAAAAATAGTTTTCCCAAAATATCACGTCCCAAACCAATTTCTCCAATTAATCTAGTTTAATCTAGGAAAGGAGGAATTTGGCGCAAATGGGAAGCCAATTTATGAAAGTTTGTTACATAAGTTTCTTAAAATATGACGCCGTTAGCCTGCGAATGTCAAATAACGTTTTGTATGGCAATCGAACCACCTTAAGTGAGATTTTAGATGAGGTAAAATGGCAGAGACTGTGTGAGTGACACTTATAAGGACGGTGAATCCTGACCCACCGTGATACAGTGAAAACTGGTACGGGGGTTAGTAGACACTTACTTTTGGTTTTCATCATACATATACCAACTTAAAATGTAAGTAGAAATTGTACTTTTTCTTGCAAATAAATTTATGATTTATAGACATGATTGTGTCGTAAAGTAATGTATTGTTTGAGTAGGCTGAGTTAAAAAAGGAAAACAAAGACCCAGCTTTGGAATGTTTTTCCATCGAAGAAATTTTAAGCATTCGCGTATCGATTAAATCAGATAAACAATCTGGGGACAAGGTAGTGCCCCCGCCAAAACGAGTGAAGCGAAGCGCAACGTACCTTTTCTCGAAGCGCTTCGTCGTTTTTTTGAATTCTCATAACTTGATGATGTCAATAGTTGACTTATTAAACATATAAAGTTTCACTCGCATAGCTTCTAAAGTATAGATTTTATATTCATTGATTTTATTGATATCAATGATATCTGAAAAACGCCTATTTCGTCTCCGACTCGCTCACTCGTCCGTCACTCGTCACTCACTCGCGTTGATCTTCAAAACTTTTTGTGTACTTCCTAAAGTCCTAGAAAGCTGAAATTTGGTATGTAGATATCCTAAAAATTGGAACTTTTACGCCCAACCCCTTAAACTAGGGGATCGAATTTTGTATAAGACTTCCGCAAATTTTGATGGTCTCTGAAAATTACATACATACCGACTCCTTGTTATAAATAATAAAATGAATATTTCAGGATTTTTAGTATATCACCCCCCACTCTTTAAATTAGGGGATGGAAGTTTGAACGGGTTTTCCCATAGGTACACTTCTTTAGATACCTAAACCCTTAACAGCACCTTCGTCTTACGCACGACACAGTCTTAAGCCATGTGGAGTAGGAAGGATATATTTTTAACGCTGAAAGCTATATCAGCTAGGAAGTCTTGGCAATCACTTTACATGTTATGTTTTTAGTGGGATCATATTGATTGTCAAGAATCATATATCTGAAAATCAGTCCTTATGGCTTCTTAATCTAGTCAGAACGGCGTTTCAAAGGACGCGATTATTTCCAATTTACGCCCTCAAAGTAAATTGTACCAATAAGTCAATTAGCTCGTAGCTAGGGCGGGGCGGTCGTCCCTCAACCGTACACGTGTATGATTCAACTAAACTAATCATAGTCATCCTATTATTCATCAATAGTACTCATCAAGGAAGCTTCTGATCACTACTGCTTTGTAGAAAACATGATGAGTAACTTAGCCATACAGTATGTGTACCTACATAACGAATGTGGTTTTCAACTGCCTAAATTTTACATTCCAAAATGTACATACTCACATAAATTCATGCCTATATTTCCAAAAGGGGTAGGTACACTAAACTAAAAAGTGTTTAATTATATAGACTTGTGGCGCCACTTGTATCAACTTCCAAGCAATTTTCATTAGGCTTCGGGCCTCCAAATGTCTGTCTGATGTCATTTCTTCCTGTGTCTCACATTTATTGTGTATGAGTAAATGTACCAATAATATTTATTTACTCATACACAATAAATGTGATGAAATGACTGGAATTGAGTAAGTATTTCCAAGCGAAAAGGAAAGTCAGATTTTGAATAAAAGTCCAACTAGAAAATGGCACCGGTATAGGCAAAAAACTAGTTTTTTTCAATACACTGGTACATTAATTATATGCTAGTATCTACTTGTTCGACGATTGTATTTTTTTTGACATAACGCAAAAATATTATTGAAAATATTTTTATATTTATATGTAGTTGGCAATAGTGGCTTGTCAAGATATTTTTCTTGTAGGTGTACCTGTGCAAAAGGTGTCAAAAAATAATAAAACAAAATTAAAAGTAGATTTTTTAAAGGAAGTTTAAGGACATGGTGTTGATTGAATATGCACTTTATAGCCTATTTTATTTTTATTCATGAGAGTTTTGTTTGGTTACTCTATCTTAACAGTTTACCTATTATGATACTTTAAATGAAAACCTGTTTTTTTTATATTATCCTAAATTACTCGAAAACAAAAGAAGATCGTGGACTGATATTAAGCATGGAGTGTTCTTAAGACCTGCCAGTACACCTCCTGAAAGCATCACCAAATCCCTCGTCGGGGGCCACTTTCACTAGCTTAGCCTGCTAGACCCCTTTTCCAAGTTCCTTACCTTATTAGACCTTTGATTTCGACCATACCACTGAACTAAATTTGAAATTTTAGATATTTATTCGACGCAGAATTTGACCCTCTTTAATATTGTATCGAAAACATTTTCCATCCGACGTACCGTTTTTGTGCTATTAATAACTGAAAAAAGAGCAAAAATTTCGCGGTTATTGGGCTCCCAAAAGTTTAGCACACCTCCTTGGATGGTGCAAACTCGGATTACATGCATTTAGGACCAAATGAAGGTATTAAAATGATTTCCAGCTTTATGGTAATTAATTCCTCAAAACGTCTTTTTTGGATCTAATTGTCTTGGCCTACGACGCGCGTTCGGAACGTTACGTGATTACCCCTCAGGTTTAATTAAATTAATTCACAATATCTGGATACTTAGAAGTTAAACGAGGTAGATGCAACCCAACCTTTATAAAATATTTACGGACAATCTCACACATCGACATGTGGTCGAACTAAACAAATTAAATTTAATTAAAATCCATTTATTTCAAGCTACATATAGGCTCATAACATAACACATAATTATAATAATATAATAACATAATTACAAAGCTTGTACTGTGGATACTTAATTTAATTTATTTATTTAAGGACCACCAACGTACACCACATCTGAAAAATATTATAGATTTGGATTGAATATAAAAAAAAAACAAGTAAGATGCAAAGCCACTTATAGGTGACCACAGCTCACCTCACACATGTGTTAAATCAAGACTAACAAAAAAACTATAATATAAAATTACTTTAATTAATATTTACCCTTAATAGTAGATTAGTAGAACATTAGGAAAAGTTTTAAGTTTTAAGTAGGTACCTACATTTAAATTTTCCCTAAATATATTTAATTAAATATACTATATAGATTACATATACAGGTTGGCTCATTCAAATCGGTCAGTATGGGAATGTCTGAAACTATAAGACATACGAAGATTTGTTCTTAGGAACCATGTCACCGATTTTGATAAAAATAAAAACTGCATTCATACATTTGAAAAAAAAACTGTACCCAGCTCGGGAATCGAACTCGGTTGTTTTGAAAAATTAAACTTTCACTTTTTCTATTTAAATATCGATTGTGTAGGTTTTAAGCTGTAAATATCTCTTAGAAACGTAATGTCTAAAATGAATAAAATGCATTGTTTTGACATACTTTAATTTATCATAGTAGGTGTTCGAAGTGACCACCGTTTTTAACACGTCTCTCTATCTACAATATCTACAAACTTACTTTAAGTGGGCTTTTCAATTGATTGTTTATGTTTGATTACTGTTGATAACAAAACTTCCTTAAAGATTTAATGCAATGCTAATGCCACATGATAAGGTGTATGTAACAAGTAGATAGGTACAAACAGCCATAGAGACAATTTTACATGCCTGAACTTGTTGAATATTGTAACGGTGGTCACTTCGAACACCTACTATGATAAATTACAATATGTCAAAACAGTGCATTTTATTCATTTTAGACATCATGTTTCTTAGAGACATTTACAGCTTAAGACCTACACAATCGATATTTAAATAGAAAAAGTGTAAGTTTATTTTTTCAAAACAACCGGGTGCGATTCTCGAGCTGGGTACAGTTTTTTTTCAAATGTAAGAATGCAGTTTTTCTTTTTATCAAAATCGGTGACATGGTTCCTGAGAACAAATCTTCGTATGTCTTATAGTTTCAGACATTCCCATACTGACCGATTTGAATGAGCCACCCTGTATAGATCAAGTCAAGTAGCAAGCAAATGGCAATCACCCACCAGATACTACTTACTTAGGCGGATAATACACCCTTAAATACATGGAACACTTCCATCTCAATAATTAATATTCGCCCTTGACACACATATTACCTTACCGGCATTCGAACCTAGGCTAAAGTGATCGTCAAATAGAGTCACCGTAACGGTGTTCGTCCATAAACTAGTATATCATCCCCAAAGCTTTTTGAAAGCATCCTCACTGGCTACCCCACAGTATATTAACGCCAGGGCCACAATGGAGCTTAAGCCAGCTTAATTGGCCCCCGGGCTTTGCAGCATTACCGCGGATAGCTTTTCAAAAGGCCAGAGCTTTCGGAACTTTTTAGACGAAAATGGTTTTTCCGAGTTTCGGGGGATGTTTTGGGCATTTCAAAGGTATTTTTGTGTTCTGGGAATTAAAGTTTAAATGTTCTATTTGCGATAAATGAAAACGTTTTAACTAGTTTCTCTCAGAACGAGAAACTTATCAAGATTGTTATCAGACAAGTTTATTTAAATTGTCCTGAAAATATAACGGTTTCAGAGAAAATAATTATAATTATAATGTTAGATATACATATCAAATCATGATTAAAAAGTCAAACACTAATATTTTGGCAATTTTTTTATTCGAATTATTATAGTCATCACATCTTTCGAGACGACACTCATTCAAACCAGTCCTGTTCTAGTTTTATCCGCGATTTATAACAGTTTTATTAATAGTAATTATGTAGTTACTTAGTTTAATGAATGAGTATTATTTTCCGTTAATGTATAAAAAAGCTGGTAAAGGTCAGACGGGAGTCAGCTGGATGCGAGAGGCGCAAGGCTGGTCACTGTGGCACTCTTTGGGGGAGGACTATGTCCAGCAGTGAACAGTCTTTCGGCTGATATGATGATGATGATGATAAAAATGTAGCCCGTAGCGACAATTTAAACTTGACTTTAACGTTATTATAGTCTAAATTAAACATTAGGTACTCAATAGAGTTTAAATGTAATGTATAACACACTCAATCCCAACTAAGTTACTACAGTCATGTCCGTATTAACTAAATTTTTTGCACTGTAACCAAACACTACATCCAAAACAGCACACACATTCCATAATAAAAACGTCAACCCTCTATAGAAATACAAGCTAACTTAGATAAGATTGTTTGAACTTGGTCAGCAAAAACCAAACTGCGAACTAGTTGTCATTCTTGCGTTTTTCCCGCCATTTCGCTCGTATCTGTACAAAAAGACTGAAATATGTAAATTGAGACTTCCACAATGAAAGCTGAAACAATATTATTTACTGCTTCAAAACTCATTCCCAATCAAAATTGGCCTTTACGCAGATCATAATAAAAGCTAGTAGACTATTTTCTGTTGGCAAAAAGTATATGCAATTCGAAAACACTTATTAAATGCCGTTAATAAAACCATACGCATTGAAAATTAGATCTTAAACCTTTCGCTTAAGAGTCAGGGTGTGTTAAGCTGGTGGTTAATATAAGTAGTCGGATGTAGGGTAGCTCAAGCAAGCTTACAAGGGTAAGGTTGTACCGCATTGCGGGAGGGACGTACCAGAATTTATGGTACAGATTCAATCTCTAGGAGTTACGTAGTAAGGCGGTGTCAAGTAATTGATATGAGGAAATTATTTAATGGTGCTTCCTTATATTAGGAGTCGGAAGTTATAAGCCGTATAAGTCATCGTCTTTAGCAACTGTTTAAGAGTGCTCTTCAAAAAAGCGCTCGCTCAGAATTCGGTATTTTGACACGCGTAGTGCGTTTGTGTGTGTAAATACTACTACCACCCACACAAACGTACCTAACCCCCACATGCACAGCGAGATCGCACCAGCCGCGGGTGCCGTCCCTTTCTAGCTATATGTAAGTGCGATCGGGATAGAACTAACCGCGGAGCTTGCCGATGCAAATATCTGTATAGCGCACCGTTGGAATTCACTCCGTGACCGATATTGATACTTGCACTAAAAAGTGGTAAGTATTACTTCGCTAACATGATGTTCTAGAACATCATGTCAGCGAAGTTAGATTACTTGAATAAAGTAAGTATTTGATTTTTGAGCACAAGTTTTCTATTTGTATTAAAATACTATGATATGACAAAGTATATTTAGTTTCGTTTTTTTAGTATAAAATAAACTAACGAGTTTTAAAGTTGTCAGTAATAAGAATAATAATTTGTTTTACGGATATTAATAGTTTGCATGTTATCTGAGTCTTATTTATATATAGTAATGTAGTGAAATTATACCAGTAGACCCACTACTAGGAAATTACTGGGTACTTACGTATTCATTTCTTGAAGAATTTTTTTTTTGTTATGGACAGTAAAAAAAACTGCCCTTCATAGAAATTGCTATGTCCGTTTCTTACCAAAGGAACTGAAAATTATAAATTATACAAACACAGCTTTTTATCTAGAATACAATTAATTATTGCGTGATTTTATTCAAAAGCCTAAAACCTCAGATGATAAAAAAGAATAGATATGAAACGGGGGCTTGGCGCGTGTCGGTGCGACATGACCAAATGGGCATGTCACTGCCCACCGCATGTTAGTCGCAATTTGCCGTGAATCTGAAATGTTTTTCCACGTTTACTCAAAATGCCGAATTGTAGCGTGGTTACATGCAAAAATAGGAATGAAACTAAAACCTACATGAATGGTGGAGTCACGCACCACATGTGAGTATTAGTATTTTCACTTAAGTCAGTAAAACTAATATTTTAATAAATAAACGCAACGCCGCATCATTTCTCGGGATCGAACTAACATATCGAACGAAAAAGCATATTTTTGTTCTATGCGTTGTACATTGAACGTTCAATACAGTAAACCACGGCGCAATGTATTAAACCACTATGGATATGGACGATGCTTGATTTTTTTAGTGGTACGGCCGCTGCTTGGCGTCGCAAACTAGAGCGGTGCCAAAGTGCAGTTACAATTTACGCGTAATCGATAAAATAGAAGTACGATATCATACTAGTTATTTTATTTCGACTACTTTCGCTGTTTTATTTTATTTAATTACTTGTTTTGGTTGGGTGCCTATCTTATAGGTAACTAATAACATACTAATAAGATTAAAAGGCACAAAATGTTTACGGTACCTACTAATAAGATTTTCACTAAGTTGCAGTATGAACGGTAAATAGACATATTAAAATTGTATGTACAAGTATATAATTTAGTTGCAAATGGCTTCAGAACAACTTTAAATGTGATATTATTACCAATAATTTATTTTAAATGAGTATTTTTTACTTTCATTTGAAATGTGATAATTGAAGAAGAAATCTCGGTTTCTTATTACAGTTTTCCAAAGAATCCGAGTAGGTACTAAAAAAATGGATAGATGCTACTGGCAGAGGTTCTAACTGGTTTCCTGTACAGAGAAGAGTTAATGTGTTCGTAACATTTTCAAGAAAAATGTTTCCAACCACTTAATAAGAGCCGTACACTTTTCGAATATTTGACACCTCGCTTGCTTGAAACCTAGGTGTAAAATGTATGGTAACACATCTTCGCACATCTTTGGTGGATACTCGCCCTTAGCCTTAAATCTCGTAATATGAGTAATGGACATATTATTTCGCGCCAAAATGCGAGTCGGATCGGCCTGGTACCTACAGGTCAAAAATATCGATGTGACCAGAGTTTTAAATGTATGTGAACACGAACTTATAAAAAGCCGTTTATGTTACTCTGTAGGTATTCGTCAATATTTTTTACTTTTGCGATTTATGGTAAGTTAACAACCCGTGTTATTTAAACTTGTAGCTAGAAGTTTAAATACCACCACATAAACTTACCATGTCGTTGAAGTTGTTACCCATCAATATCTTAACATAATATTAATTTTAATATCAATGTCGATAAAACATAATTTTAACGTTTGTCGCCCCCCTAGTGTAGTGCGTTTAAGCCAATCACAGCCCTTGTTTGCATGTTGCCGTAGACTCACTGGCAACGCCCGAGTCTTGGTTTTTACACGGTTCAATGTGTGTGCCTGTGGGCGCTGCGGTGGGAGAAAACTGGGGACATCGGTTTTGGTTGAAATTAAGCAGTACGGCACTTCTCCCTTTTTTTATGTTCTGAGCATAAAACCTATGTCACTTTTTAGGATTCCGTACTCAAAGAGTAAAACGGGACCCTATTACTAAGACTCCACTGTCCGTCTGTCTGTCCGTCTGTCACCAGGCTGTATCTCATGAACCGTGATAGATAGAGATTTGAAATGTGATGTATTTCTGTTGTCGCTATTTAAAACAAAAAATACTAAAAAACAGAATACATAATTTTATTTTTATTTTAGTTTTTATCTGTTTCTTTTTCTTTTACAATCTTACACAAATCGACCTTGCCCCAAACTAAGCAAAGCTTGTACTATGGGTACTAGACAACGATAAACATACTTACATAGATAAATAAATACTTAAATACATAGAAAACATCCATGACTCAGGAACAAATATTTGTGCTCATCACACAAATAAATGCCCTTACCGGGATTCAAACCCGGGACCTCCAGCTTCGTAGGCAGAGTCACTACCAAGTTACTAACTAGGCTACAGGGGGTTCCTATACAACAAATTTTTTGCCGTTTAAAGATATAGATAATGGTACGGTACCCTTCGTGCGCGAGTCCGACTCGTACTTGGCCGGTTTTTTAAACATTTATTTCGAAATAAAGAGTGATACTCGGAAATGTCGAAGGGAAGGTCAATCGTCGAATCCGACTAAGCTGGGCAGCATTCGGGAAGCTACGGCACATCTTTTCGTCCAATATTCCGCAGTGTCTCAAGACGAGAGTCTTTGACCAGTGTGTGTTGCCAGTGATGACATATGGCACGGAAACGTGGTCGCTTACTAAAGGCCTCATAAGAAGGCTCAAAGTCACTCAAAGGGCAATGGCTCTCCATTGCCCTTTGAGTGACTTTGAGCCAATGCTATGCTATGCTGGGAGTTTCTCTGCGCAATCGCATCAGAAATGAGGCTATCCGCAGCAGAACCAAGGTAACTGATAAAGCCCTCCGAATTGCTTAACTTAAGTGGCAGTGGGCGGGGCACATTGCACGTAGAACCGATGGCCGTTGGGGCGGAAAGGTTCTCGAGTGGCAACCACGTACCGGAAGGCACAGCGTGGGTAGGCCCCCCGCAAGGTGGACTGATGACCTGGTAAAGGTCGCGGGAGTCCGCTGGATGAGGGTGGCGCAGGACCGGCCATTGTGGCACTCTTTGGGGGAGGCGTATGTCCAGCAGTGAACGTCTTTCGGCTGATATGATGATGATGATGACTCGGAAATGTAATAAAACCACGTAAAAATCTTCCTTTCCAGTGTAAACCCCCGGTGTGTGTTATTATTATATATAAACGAAAATAATTACTAAATGCAAGGTAGGATCGTGCTGTACTTAACAAACGCCAAATAAGCTTGTTTTTTAAAAAGTTTTTTATTCATCTTGTTATTTTCAATAACCCTGCATATTATGTCGCTGGTTCGTGGGTACTTGTACAGACAAATCACACAAACCCAAACAAGATAGGTCTATCTATTTTAGTTAAGGATTTCCCATGACCACCTTCCATCATCAGATCCTGGAAATCATCCATCACCAAAGTGTTTACCAAGACAAAACAGATGAGCTCAAACTAGATGGGTTTATCTAGTTTAGTTTAGGAGTTCCATGACCACCTTATAGCTCCATCATCAGACTCTGGAAATCATCCAGCACCAAAGTCTTGCCGTGCCATGACCAAATAAATGAGCCCAAATTCGATGGCTTTATCTTGTTGAGTTTAGGAGTCGCTATGGCCACCTTCCGACTCCATCATCAGACCAGCTCTATGATATTATGTCACCGAAGATACGCAATTGTACCTAATTTGAAGATTTTACCCAAACTCCCATACATACATACATACTAACAAGGTGGACTGATAGTAACAAGTAAATAAATTAAATCTATCAAGTATCACGATCACTCGTACAATAATAATTGACTATAGAACGCGTAGTTTAGACAAAAGGATCCAACCCACAAGACATCACCATTGAAATGTATGACTTTTGTTTTAGGTAGAAGGTTCAATTTTAAATGTTACGTATCCGGTGGGTTTGAGCCTTTTCGCTACACTACGTCATTTCATGGCAGCTATGCAATTCATAACTTGTCTCGATTAGCCTCACGAATGTATCCCCAGTATAGTTTGACCCCGAGGTTGGTAACAACTATGCCTAGTCGGAGATCAAAATAATATTATTTTATCTGAAGAGTGGCCGGTTAGCTTCGTGAATAGCCACAAATAAACACAGTACACGTCTGTCTCGGAGGGCTATTCAGCCGGTACTGAGATATATTCCCGCGCGACGGTAAATTTATACTAGTTTTGAATAATTATTTATAAATATAAATTTTGACAAAAGTTATATTTTTTGGACTGGATCTTGTTGGTACAAGCATGAACTTTAATGTTGTGTAAGATTCAATACAAAAAATATTCAACAATAATGAGAAAATCCTTGAGTTTTCAGTACGATTTTGTTGACAAATATGGTGTAATTGAGAACAGTTTACATATATATACGTGCAGAATAAGGAAAATTCGAGGCGGCTAGGCGCAATGGCAACATATTACGCTAGTGAAAATAGAATAAAACAAGTAGGTTCTCATATAACATCATGGAGTATTAGGGGCTCAAACTTATGACTCTGCGCTCTCTTCAGAAAACTACTGTCGGTAATCGGGTATTTTCGGTTAAAGTATTCAGTTCTTCGTAAATTGGAGGCGGCTAGGACCAATATGCGGAGTTTACCTATACAAATAAGTAATCAGGATCTAGAAAAAGCTCTCCGTTTCTTAGAATTACAACGTCAAAAATCCGTCATTCTCGCTTATTCCTGACCAAAAAACGAGCGTGCACTATTAACTAGAGGAGATCCGCTATATGTGGATGCGGACATAGGTACTTTAAGTTATGGCGCCGTAGGTTCAGCGAAGTTAAACGAGCAGAGTTTCTGAAATAATATAATGCGTCTGTTTATAATAATATGGTTTAACAAAAATACGAATAGTAATCTTGAGGCTTTTCTGCAGGGAGATGAAACATGATTAAGCAATTTTCACTCGATAAAAAAAATCACGAACATAGATAGGTCTATAATACACTGAAAACATTCGTAACAAATTATGCACAAAAGCTAAACATATTAAAACTGGCTCTAAAATCGGCAATATTACCTATGTTTGAGGGAACTTGGTGATAACTTTTTTATTTATTGAAGCGTAAAAAAAAAAAAATTAAAAAACATGATATCCGCGCTTCCGAACACGCACTTACATCTCGCTCACGCTTATGCTCAGTGAGAGGGCGAGAAGACCATGAACCTAGAGCGCCTTAAAAACCAGAATTGGCCCTCGTGTCATCATTGAATAAGAGAAAAAACTTTTAGCCTATCTAGGACCCATTAACACATTCACTGCCAAGAATCGCTACGTGCTACGCTCGTAGCAAATCCCGTGGTTTTCCCAGTATGTAGTGGGTTCCTCGCAGTGAAATTGTTAAAAAGGTTTCTTGTGTTGTGTTCCTGGTGGTGAAGCTAGTGCTAAGGTCCGCAAAAGTCCCGTGAATGCGCTGTGTTGATAGAGAGAGACTTGTATTTGTCGACACAGCCAATCCACATATCAATTATGGGTCGGCAATGCTCATGTGCAATGTGCCCCGCCCACTGCCACTAAAGTTTAGCAATTCGGAGGGCTATATCGGTTACCTTGGTTCTGCTGCGGATAGCTTCATTTCTGATGCGATCGCGCAGAGAAACTCCCAGCATAGCCCTAGCAGCATGGCGCGGGAGTCCGCTGGATGCGGGTGGCGCAGGACCAGCCATTGTGGCACTCTTTAGGGGAGGCCTATGTCCAGCAGTGGACGTCTTTCGGCTGATATGATGATGATGCTCATGTTACTTTTCTGGAGTTTCAGATCCTACTCGGGTTGTGTTTCTGGTGGGAAGTGAGATCGCCAAAACTACCGGCATGCGCCGTGCTGATAGAGAGGGACTTGTATGACATAAGATAAGATAAGATACAATTTATTGGTAACATATAAGTACAAGTCAAATGTTTTTTTTTAAACAGTTACAATTTAAAATGGTACAAGATATTTCATACGAATACCTAAACACATAATTGATACAACGTATAATGTCGTTATATTAATTAAACAGTCATTAGTAGTTTCATTAACTCACTAAAACTATAAAAGTTTTGCATGAGTAACCATTCTTCAAGCTTACTTTTAAAAGAATGAAGAGATGGTGCATCTCTTATGGTGTCTGGGAGGCGGTTGTATACTGCAGGGCCTGTTACGTATACCGACTGCTCTGACCTAGCGAGTTTGTGACAAGTTTGTGGCATTGCTGCGGAGGCCGTACATAGACACTTGCAACCTCGAGGGCAGCGACGCCGACGTTTACCTTATCTTAATATTGTTTTTCATTGTATTCCACTTAAGAGCTCCCTGGAAGCTCGGTTCTCCATACAAACGTAGTTACGCTCTCATTTTAAAACGTCTAGCTAGTTTGCTCTAAAACTTTGTCCTTAGAACAGTGAATGTTAAAATATACAGGGTGGAAAGATAAGTCGGGCCCTGGACGGAAACTACCTTAAATCCTTAAGCTGGCTCATTTTACTTAGAGGAGACATTCCTTTATTTTTAAAAAGAAACAAAACTGCATTCAAATATTTTCAAAAAAGCCTTACACACGGCCGGGAATCGAACCCGGTCGAATCTGTCTAAAAATCTGAGTTCGTTTTTTTGCGTAAATTAATAGTTCTAGGTGTAACAAACTATTGTTGCTAAGGAACTCTGTATCTACAATCACAGGAAAATGTTGAATTTCATAGTTTAATGTACGGAAATGGACCTCCCCATACTAACCCGCTTACTATGTCTGTATGTAAGTATGGGAAGATTAGAGTGACATCTGAAACTAGACGAAATTGGTAAATGCGTAGTTTTATTTATTTATTTTCATTAAATAACACCAATCTTTTCAAAACTGTAATAAAATATCATTCCCAAACTTAGGTTACCCATAGTAGGTACCTACTGTTTGTACATACGAGGAGATCCATTTCCGTATTTAAACTGTGAAATTCGGCATTTTCCTGTGATTTTAGATACAGGGTTCCTTAGCAACAAGTGTTCCATACATCCAGAACTATTTATTTACGCAAAAAAACGAACTCAGATTTTTAGACAGATTCGACCGGGTTCGATTCCCGGCCGTGTGTGAGGCTTTTTTGATAATCTTTGAATGCAGTTTTGTTTCTTTTTAAAAATAAAGGAATGTCTCCTTTAAGTAAAATGTGCCAGCTTAAGGATTTAAGGTAGTTTCCCTCCAGGGCCCGACTTATCTTTCCACCCTGTAAAGAACACGAGCTCCTTACAAATTTCTACCCAAACCACTACTTTTACTTATTCTGTGCCCAAACTGGTGCCCAAAACTCGGTATGCATAGTCAATAATACGTATCCAATCACAGCTACCCAAAATGTCAGCCTATTTTCAATTACCAAACACAAATGGACGCGATTGGTCAATTTAGGAATACATTGCTGTGATTAGCCGTCGTGCGTCACGTCGGACGACAGCCATGTGACAGTGACAAAGAAAACGGATAATTGTTGAATGGTTACATGCAACAAGAAGCAACTTAGTTAATATATATTGATTGACGTGTATATATAGGTTATAGGTTGTACGCGGGCTGGGTTTCCGCAACTCGACGTCATAAATGCGCCTATTTTGCGTAGGGGTTTTGGCACTACTGTTATTCGTGCCAACCCAGTTCCACCAGGAAGCCTAGCAGACCCTTTATGTTGCCGACGGCCTCCGGTAGTGACCCCGGTGTTGCTCGGTGTTGTGCCCTGTATTGTATTCCGCCACTCCAGGACATGTCAGGATGACGTGGGCGGCTGTCTCGTCCTCTTCCATGCAAGCTCTGCAGAGAGGACTGTCTGTAACACCTAAAGTAAAAAGATGTTTGTTTACCCATGACCAGTTATAGCTCCTGTCAGAAGACGGAGTGCCGGCCTCTTTAGCTGTTTTAGCTTCCTTGACAATCCGGGGTTGATTGTCGGGAGGGCCTCCCTGGTTTGCCTGCAGGTTCCTAGGGTGTTCCAATGTTTTTGGTGTTCTACCTTGGTGTTTAGTCGCAGTGTGCTCCGCAGCCATGCAGAGGGTAGAGGAATTGTGGGTTCCGGTCCTACAGCTCTTGACTCTGAACCCTCTCTAGCCAGTGCATCCGCTGCATCGTTACCGCGTGAATTGATGTGCCCTTTGATCCATTGCAGGGTTATGTCGCTGTCATTACATACCTCTGATAGGACCTTGTGGCACTCGTGTATCAGCCCAGAAGTTGTTGCGTGACCTTGCAGGGCTTGCAGTACGGATCGACTGTCAGAAAGTATGATTGACGTGTAACTACCTATTTATAATTTTATTGAGCTTAGTTTTTATAGGCCATGACATTATGCATTTATAATAAATATTAAATTATTTTGTACTTTATTATGTTAATCTCGTTAATGTTTATTCTTCATGGTTATGGTTATGACATCGTTAATTTAATTTAATTGTATATTTTTTTTGTATTTTGTAATTTTGCATGTCACTGCGTGACGAGATAGATGTTTCTATATACCGACAATACCGACATATGTCTTCAATAACATCTTGTTGTACTCTATCTTAAGCGAATAAATAAATATAACGTTCACGTGATATTTTCTGTTTAAGAAGTAGGGCTGAGTCGCCTAGGAAAATACCAAATTATTTATTATTTATTTTTATTTACAATATAATACAAGTAGGCCACACGGTGGATGAGCAGAGATACGCAAACATTGCTAACTATATTTTTACATGTGGATATATTTCCAATTACAACATAAGTCTTCGTTTGTTTACAAAAAAAAATCGGTACCGTGATTAGTAATGAGACCTTAATATCAAGTTCCTCTAAATTAAATCATCCTCCTAGCGTTATTCCCGGTTGTGCCCCTAAAGGAGCCCGGGGTCCGCTTTGACACCTAATCCCAAGATTTGGCATAGGCACTAGTTTTACGAAAGCGACTGCCATCTGACCTTCCAACCCAGAGGGAAAACTAGACCTTATTGGAATTAGACCGGTTTCCTCACGATGTTTTCCTTCACCGAAAAGCTAACGGTAATTCCGTACATAAGTTCCGAAAAACTCATTGGTACGAGCCGGGATTCGAACCCACGACCGCCGCTTGACAGCCGCATGCCTGAACCACTAGGCTACCGTAGCTCCTCTAAATAAAGTTACTTTATTTAACTTTTGTCTTGATGACCAAGCATCGGAGTTTTTATTGCACGGTAAGTCGTTAGCGAGCTATGGAGTCAACATTAGCAATAAAATTTACGAGTGCTGCGACTGCGACTTTTTCCATATTTTCTGATGATCAAATATCCACTTGTGAATAATTGACACGTCTGGAATTGTCAGTGAATGACACATGGTACATACTATTCAATTTAATAATCGGTCAGTACATTATATTAGGTCTATCTAATCGCAGTGATGTAGTTTGTGTATAAGTTTCAATCAAAGAGGAAAATTGAAAAATTATTCGCCACGAGCGGGATTTGAACCCACGACCTCTGGAATCCGTCCATTGCTCTTATTCAACTGATCTACCGTGGGTCCCGCCAGTGGCAACGAATCTTTCAATCCTTTCACACTTCTAATTAACCTTAAGGAGGCTCGTAGCGACATCTACCGTGAAGTTGTTACAAACTTCTGATACGGCACCAACGTCCCAAGTTACATTGAGAATCGTTAGTAACAATGCGCTACTCCATTTTAACAGTAAATTTATACGTAGCAGAAACGTCCGCTAACGAAATTCTAAGTTTTGATCAAAGAGGAAAATTGAAAAATTATTCGCCACGAGCGGGATTTGAACCCATGACCTCTGGAATCTGTCCATTGCTCTATATAGTTGTATATTAAACTAGTTGAAAGTGGCTAACAGTTTGTAAACTAATAGAAAAATATTTTTATTGTTTATTGGAATCCGATTTATAATCACGATCGCTATAAAGGCATTTTAGAATTAAATAAATGAGTATGAGTATGAATACTATTAATTCGAGTTGAATTTTATTGCTAATGTCGACTCCATTGCTCGCTAACGTCTTATCGTGCGATAAAAACTCCGATGCCTGTTGATAACTAAATCAAGGAATCTTTTTTAGCAATGTAGTGCAGCTGAATCACTAAAAACTGTTCTATTGCGCTTTTAGTTATTAGAATTTGATGGCTGCAAGAATCGTATTTTCATGCATCAGTCACATCTTTGAAAGAGGAAATATAACCAAAACATTAAATTTATTTGCAATGAATGCAAGATGAAATGTAAAGAACAAAGAACATCCCTTTTTTGGCATGCCATTTCGAATCGTGTCATTTCAAACGCACTGCTTCATTCCATATTTCGTTTCTAATTGGATGTGTTGGAAATCTAAAATCATTTTTTTTTTCATTTTATAGTTAGAAAGACATCGATAAAAACTACAAAATATTGATAAGGATATTCAATGGTTAAAATAGAAACCAACTTATTAAAAAAAGTAATGATGTCTGTTGACATAATATATCCCTATACAAAATGTGATCATAACAATAAAATCAAAATAATATGTTTATTGCTATATTAACTTGTGAAAAGTGATTCCATCTTTTTGTTGTGCTTATCCGAACGACTCGCACACCATTTCACGGCACAACAATGCATATTTATTGAAACCGAACGTTTGGTTTATTTAACAGTTTGACACGGTGGCCATGTTCGAACTGAACGGCTTTAATCCCCGCCTATAAGTGCATCCTTTTTGTGGGGCCACTTTTCGGAGCTAGTTAGACTTCTATATATTTTCGTTCACTTCCTTTAGTTAAAATAAGTTAAAGTATATCCAGGTCTGTAATTAGTGTATGTAGCTTCAGATACCATAGTAAAAATATACAGCGAATTTAAGTTTTTCATACAAAACTTGTTTTTGCTGTATTTCGTTTGTTTTATAAACTGGAGCCATATAAACTAACTACAGACCTAGATATACCTCATATTATTGTATATGCAAAGTTTCGTTATAATCCGCATGAGAACGAAACTCCGTTTGTATGGGAATGTGAAAATATCATGGTAAAATATTGGATTTTCATATTTAAAATACCTGACCCGTGTAAAACAAAACTTTAAATAATTGTACGTAGCGCGAGAGTTTAAAGTGTTTTGTTTGTTCCTTTAATTTGTATTACGTCTGATGTGAATATTAATTAAATCAAGTGACAATAATATTCCATGTCTAGTTTAAAACAGTTTAGGGAGCGTTCAACCGAATCCCATTCATTGCGCTCGTTTGCATGTGAATGGGGGATTTATGTTCGCCGGAACGGCTTTGTGGTCATCCCACAGCCCCAGCATACATACATACATACGTACAAACATACATTTTACACGCAAAAGTGAGTAGTGAACATTGATAATGGTAGGGGTCACTACCAAGCTGTCTGCGAAGCTGAAGGTCCTGGGTTCAAATCCCGATAGGGCGCAGTCGCAATTCCTTGCTCGAGTAGCATTTGGTTTTCGATAACTTTTATCATGTTTGTGATAATAGTACATTGTGCATTAAAAGCCGTAAGAAGGGGATTACTAACGAGATTCTATTAGTAGCCCGACGCCAAAGGCGGAGGGCTTTTAATGAGTCGAGTTTGTAATCCCCTTACTGCCCGTGATACACACAATGTTTTTCATTGTGTGTATCACGGGCAGTAAATAACTACAAAAGACAGAAAAATCTATGTTTCATACAACCGCACCACTCAAAAATTTAGGAAATTGACAACTTCGCTTATAAATTTGAAGAGGGCGAGGGGGCGTGGCGCCGCATGGCCTGCTGGATTTTTTTCAACCAATCACAGAGAAGAATTCTTGTGACGCGCGGCCAACTAGATTTGCCAACCAATTTGATTGATTTGTTTTTAAACAATCAGATCACACACAAGCTCTTAACTCCCTAGGGAGTTATACATCGGGTATAGCTACTTTATAAACTTGCCTATAACACACCATTTACGAGCAAGTGTGATGAAAAGAAAATTCCTAAACAGGATTTAGTAAAACTTTTGGTCCGTCCATTTGGGCTGAAATTTGGCATACGACTGTAACTTGGATAAAAATGATGTGATGAGCATGAATAATTGTTTTTAGTCATAAATCCTTTGTATGTATTTCAGTATTTATACCTATGAAATATATCGTTCTCTAGTACCCATAACACAAGCATTATCGAGGCTACTGTAACTATTCAATTCAATTTCACCTATTTTTCTAGTTCTATTTGTATGTGATTTTCTTCTTGTACCTACTTACTTATTTATGATTATTTATCGAAAGAGCGAGCGAAGCGAAATAAGTTCTATTCTTCAGCTTGAGCTGAAAAACGTTCGTATGTCCGGTGTCTGTCACGCTGTCCGGCTGTTCTCCTGTATAGCTGCGGCGCTACCACGAACTTCGAATCTCGAACTTCGTATACCTCCGTCTTGGTCGCTCGAGTACCATAAACCATAAGTGCGATAGAGACGGACATATACGAAGTTCGAGATTCGAAGTTCGTGGTTATAGCTCAGTTCGCATTTTTTAACCGATTCTCTTAAAATTTTGTTCGAGCAAGTTTGTTAAGAGCTATTTAAGAGCTATTTAACGTGCTATAGCGCCATTGGTAAATAATAATTGTGATTATTAAAATTTAACGATAGATACTTAAAAAAAACCGGCCAAGTGCGAGTCGGACTCGCGCACAAAGTTTATATACTATAAAAAACTATAATATACCATTATCTATAAAAAAAACTATTTTATTCTGTGTTTTTAGTATTTGTTGTTATAGCGGCAACAGAAATATATCATCTGTGAAAATTTCAGCTGGAACTATCACGGTATCAGTGAGATACAGCCTGGTGACAGACAGACGGACGGACGGACAGCGGAGTCTTAGTAATAGGGTCCCGTTTTACTCTTTGGGTACGGAACCCTAAAAAGGAGGTGACTACCCACTGTATTTTGTATTTAAATATCTTTTGAATACATCATAATAGCTTTTACGTTGCTGGAGTCGTCAATGTATGAACTCAAAAGAAAAACGGCCGTTAACGGGCTCTCATTGAAATAGTTTTTTTTTGTCAAGTCACATTTACGACATTCAAAAGTTTTTTTAAAGCCAGGCTCGCTTATTCTAAAGCTCACAGAGTAACTAGTTATTTATTTGTGAACTATTAAAATACCTATATACGAACAAGAAAGTAGGTAAGTTTAATAGCAGTAATAAAATGAATCACCTCAAAAGGCAAATTGATGACAAACACCTCGAAAAATATTAGTAACATAGTTAGATTTGTGAAGATTATCCCCTAATATGTATTTATTTTATGTTATGTATGTGTCGGCTATCGTATGGGCAACTCATGTAAATTTGATTTGATATATCGCTAATATGAATATGACTCCAATCATACTGTGTAAAATATAAAAAAGCCTACCCCACTCGAGTTTTTTATCATGCAACATATATCTTTAGTAACGTCCCTAAATTCCTTATGTACGTCTAAGTTGTCTGCACGGCTTGATAGCGGTGGTCGCGGTGAGACACACTTTTCGTCTCCTATTATTATTATTAGGCACTTATTAGAGCCTTTAGCAAAAAGGCGTCTTCTGATGTAGACTGCTAGCTGACGTCTGAGTAGGAACCGCCTACGCATGCTGGTCCTGGTCAGGGTGCTTACGGGGCACTGCCGCCTAATAGCACATGCAAATTGCAAACTATAGGACTGTGTGACACAAGGCAGTGCAGACTCTGCTTTGAAGCAGAGGAGACGTCTACACACATCCTAACCGATTGCCCTTGCCTCATGCGCACTCGTAACTCCTTTCTGAGCAAATTCTTTGAGTTTGCAGGACTTGACCAAGAATTGTAGTAAGTGGCGATCACAATAGATCAGCGATAGTCGCAGTGATACAAGGGCTTTGACAGCCCGGAAGCCACTACCAGCCAATATTAGAACGCCGCGACACAGCACTCGGGCGTCCTTTGTGTCTCGAGTGTCCGTGCTGGGTTATTCGACACAGAAAATTGGACACCGTCATGGGTATTTCAATTTGACTAGTGAAAGAAGTAAAATAATTGAATAATATTATTTATGTTTTTTAAATTGCCTAGGTTATCACTTTCGAGATTCTTTAGATGGGTTCTGAGTATTGTACGAGTACCTATTCCGTAAAAAATAAAAAATAAATATTCGTTGTTTATTTCATCTGTAGACAGGGCTTCTGTAGACAGACTGTCCTTGTACTTGAGTATTGTTTATTGTTTAATGAGGTTTTCTGAGAGAGAAGACCTTCTGCACTACTTATAATTAGGGTTCCGGTGTCGACTAGGAACCCTTATAGTTTCGCTTTGTCTGTCCGTCCGTCCGCAGATAATCTCAGTAACCGTTAGCGCTAGAAAGCTGAAATTTGGTACTAATATGTATATCAATCACGCCGATAAAGTGGTAAAATAAAAAGTGATTTATTTTATTTTATTAGGGTACCTCCCTGTGGGCGACAGAATGTAGTTTGTGAAATGTAGGACCTACGGGCCACGAAGAGAAAGGGTGTTGTATAGTACGTGAAAGATAAGACCTACGGGTCACGAAGAGAAAGGATGTGTAACTATAATTCCTTCACATAAGGACGGCAATTGTGCCCAGATTAAGCTCCTAAAGCAAACGGCTCATATAAGAAGCGCGCAATTTATTTAGGACCTAAGTACCATAGGTACAGACAAAGAAAATAGCTTAAAGTAAAGATAAAGGTACCAGGTACCTCCAGTAATTATTTCATAAAGATCGATAGAGGGAGAACCCCTGATAATTGAGGGAGAGACAGCCAAATTATTTGTAAAGAAACCAACTTGAGACTATATCCCGATCTAGTCCGTCAACAAGGGACATCGGTAACTAGAGTTACGAAAAATGTGAAATAAAAATGTACACTACGTATGCATAGAGTTTTATTGCATATTATGGTGCAAGAATGGTCAAGGTTCAGGTTGATTTCTCTGATTGGCTAAAAAGACGGGAGCAAAGTCAAACTTATGCTACCACGTTAATGTAAATGTGAAAATTGACGGTCTCACCCGGCCATAGCTTCGTAACCAGATGAGGTACGAAAGCAATTGAGGTATCGTTAGGAAGGTAAGGTAAATGCCCTTACGTATGTATAATCACTTTTGATAATTAATGTTAATTAAAGCCATTAGGGCCCGGCAAAGCCATTTCATGTTACCAAAGTTGATAATTTTACGTAAATATCGACTTTCCCAATTTAAACGGGAAAAGCAGGAAAACTAGTAGATATTGTAATGTATAGCTCAGAAATAGTTCTTTTGAAGGAAAATATGTAAAAACCCTTAAGGTTTCCCTGAAAACCAGGAAAACGTAAAAACTAGCTTTTCCATAGTAAAAGTGGGCGAGGTCTTCAAAATTATATCCCCACCACTTCTGATGTCTTAGGGGTATAAAAGAGGCTATAATCGCCGGATATATTTGTGTTCGCTCAGCCCCACCAGTGGGAGCTCCTAGGAAGAAGAAGAAAGGAAGAAGTAGGGAAATTGTGATAGGAAGTAGGAAATTGTGATAGGGAAAGTTTAACCAGTAGTTTGTGTCTCATTATTTTATTATACCGTTTCATTTATTTTTCGCCAAGTATTATTTTATCGTCACCCTCACCCCATCCTTCAACAGTGCAGCTCAGTCTGCGGGATTAGTGCTCCCCTAGAGCACCTGCGCTATCAGAGCGCGTTACGGCCGTTTAAAAACACGCTGAGCGGTTCAACCGCCGCGGTTCACCCGCCGCGGTTGAAACGCGCGGTTCGCCCGCCGCGGTTTTTAAACGCCCCTTGTTAGGTGACTGTGAGGTCGCGAAGGTCAAACCCAGGCCTGTCGCACATCGACCACGTCGGCGCCACGCGTCGTCCACAGTCGTTTTGGTCCTTCGAACCGGATCTGGAGATCCAAAAAAGTGAAAGTTATAAAAAGTGATAGTACGTGTGGGTACTCAAAGAAAGTCGTTTGGGGGTTATAAAAGCAACAACGATAGTAAAAACAGTGAATCTTGAAATTTGTCGCCGTGACGCGACTAAAAGTGGTGAAAAAATTAGAAATTGTGAATGCATGTATGTCACTATGGTGTGACAGCATAAACTGTATACAATACGTGCGGTGTATTGAGTAGAAGCCCTTTCATGCCTGTAGTGTAGGTTGCCCAGAGCGCAACCGCAGGCATTCGAATAGAAGAGTTCTAGTAGAAGTACTTATTCGGTCACTACGGTGTGACAACAGTGTTATTAAGTGCGCGTGCACTGAAAAGCCACAATGAGAGTGGTATAAATAGGCAGAATTAAGCCAACATTATGAACGGAACGATTCCAATGAGGCCAGTCGGGAGCGAGCGGACACCGTATCACAAATACAGCCCTAGAACATGGCTCGCCGAGCCAGCGGCGTACGGCGCACACACCGCGCACGCCGCCCGGGTTGCCAGGAAAATGCAACCGGAAAATTATGCCCGAGACGCGGTCTGGGAGCAATGGCTGAGGAGAAGAATGCCAGCCCCTATGAGTATCGACGATACTAGAAGAGCCGACACCCAAAGAGGGGCGGCCCCCGCAGTTTTATCAAACATGGACGTGACAGAGTCCCCATATGAGAAAGCGGATATTTCGTGGCGCATAAAAGCAGAGAACCGGCTGCAGGGGCAGAACGAATATGAGAGCATACCCCTTGGAACTTACCAGAGAGGGATCCTCAAATACCCCCTGACGGGGGGAGCGCAGGTCGGCAAGATGAGAAAGAGAGTCACGTTCGCGGAACCACTGACGACATGCCGGCCGGAATCACAACAGTCAACCGAAAGTCGGTTATCGGCGACACGCCAGCAGGAGCTCGAACGAGAAGAGAGCGAGCAACTAGCCAATTTACGGCAAAAAGAAATGCTGCAACAAGCAGCACACCAGGAAGAAATAAGGAAAATAGACGCCGGCCTTAAACAAGAGTTACGAAAAATGGAACAAGAATCCATAAATAGGCAAGCCCTATTAAAGAGGGCACAGCAAGAGGAACACGAGTGCTGGCTAAGAAATGCCAACGAGAGGCTTATGGCCACTGCGGAGCGTCACCGACGCAACACCGCATCAAAGTCGGAGCCCGCCCAGCAGACAGAGCCGCGGCGGCACGACGAGTTGCCGGAAGTCGTTGACTTCGGCACATCTAGGGAGCCCCAGCAAGGGGGGCCCCCCACGGCTGACAATCAGTCATACGGGCACCTACAGACCGCTGGTTGCGGTGCCCCACCGTCCGGACCACCACCGGAAACCTACATCGCGCTCGCCATGGCTGAGAAACATCGCCAACGCGACGCAACACCCACGCCAGAGCCCGCCCGGCCGACAGAGCCGCGACAGGGCGACGCCTTGCCGAAAGTCGCTGACTTCGGCATAGCTACAAGGCCCCAACAAGAGGGAGCCTACTTGGATGACAGCCAGTCGTCCGGGCACCCGCAGACCGCCAGTTGCGGTGCCCCGCCGTTCGAAGTTATAAATACAAGCGCCGAGGTGGCGTTCGCCGTGCACAGCAGCACAGAAGACATCACAGTGTCTACAATCATGGCCCCAGGAGGCACCATGGCCCGCCTCATCACTGAACCGACCCGCGGTCGCCCGGGGTCGGTCACGGCCACTCTTAACATATCGGCCCCCGGACCAGCGGGGTCGATCTCCACCGCGACGCACGAGAGTGCCGCGGTCGCCAGTTGCGGAAGGGCGAGCCAGCTCGCCATCACACGCACTGCACACAGCGGAACATCGTCGGCGGCACAGCGCAAACGGCGCCCCGCCGACCCGCCAACCTTCGCGACGCGAGAGGCAGCGACTAGTAGTGTCGCTAACACGAAGGAGATCCGCCGGGACGCGCAGTTAACACTGCATACCGGCAATAATGGACAACCCCCGGCTCCGCCGGAGCCGCCGGATGACGCAGCGCCTACAAGGCCTGCTCAAAACAAGAAGAAGAAGGTGAAGATTAAGATCGGCGTTTGCAGGGTCATCGCCGACCCCGCCGACCCACCACGCGATGGGGGGTACCGGCTACCAAGTGAAAATGTGTTGTGCTGGTCGCTCAAGGGCCACATAAGGTAATTAAAGAAAAAATGTTAATGGTAAAGACAGTGAATGAACATGACAGTGAAAGTGATTAAAAGTGTTATTAATGACGAATCGTGCCGTAAGACTTTAATGTAGACTGTCGCTTACCCTTGCAACCCAGTATGTATCTGCGATACATACCGGCGGGGGCATTGTGGGCGACAGAATGTAGTTTGTGAAATGTAGGACCTACGGGCCACGAAGAGAAAGGGTGTTGTATAGTACGTGAAAGATAAGACCTACGGGTCACGAAGAGAAAGGATGTGTAACTATAATTCCTTCACATAAGGACGGCAATTGTGCCCAGATTAAGCTCCTAAAGCAAACGGCTCATATAAGAAGCGCGCAATTTATTTAGGACCTAAGTACCATAGGTACAGACAAAGAAAATAGCTTAAAGTAAAGATAAAGGTACCAGGTACCTCCAGTAATTATTTCATAAAGATCGATAGAGGGAGAACCCCTGATAATTGAGGGAGAGACAGCCAAATTATTTGTAAAGAAACCAACTTGAGACTATATCCCGATCTAGTCCGTCAACAAGGGACATCGGTAACTAGAGTTACGAAAAATGTGAAATAAAAATGTACACTACGTATGCATAGAGTTTTATTGCATATTATGGTGCAAGAATGGTCAAGGTTCAGGTTGATTTCTCTGATTGGCTAAAAAGACGGGAGCAAAGTCAAACTTATGCTACCACGTTAATGTAAATGTGAAAATTGACGGTCTCACCCGGCCATAGCTTCGTAACCAGATGAGGTACGAAAGCAATTGAGGTATCGTTAGGAAGGTAAGGTAAATGCCCTTACGTATGTATAATCACTTTTGATAATTAATGTTAATTAAAGCCATTAGGGCCCGGCAAAGCCATTTCATGTTACCAAAGTTGATAATTTTACGTAAATATCGACTTTCCCAATTTAAACGGGAAAAGCAGGAAAACTAGTAGATATTGTAATGTATAGCTCAGAAATAGTTCTTTTGAAGGAAAATATGTAAAAACCCTTAAGGTTTCCCTGAAAACCAGGAAAACGTAAAAACTAGCTTTTCCATAGTAAAAGTGGGCGAGGTCTTCAAAATTATATCCCCACCACTTCTGATGTCTTAGGGGTATAAAAGAGGCTATAATCGCCGGATATATTTGTGTTCGCTCAGCCCCACCAGTGGGAGCTCCTAGGAAGAAGAAGAAAGGAAGAAGTAGGGAAATTGTGATAGGAAGTAGGAAATTGTGATAGGGAAAGTTTAACCAGTAGTTTGTGTCTCATTATTTTATTATACCGTTTCATTTATTTTTCGCCAAGTATTATTTTATCGTCACCCTCACCCCATCCTTCAACAGTGCAGCTCAGTCTGCGGGATTAGTGCTCCCCTAGAGCACCTGCGCTATCAGAGCGCGTTACGGCCGTTTAAAAACACGCTGAGCGGTTCAACCGCCGCGGTTCACCCGCCGCGGTTGAAACGCGCGGTTCGCCCGCCGCGGTTTTTAAACGCCCCTTGTTAGGTGACTGTGAGGTCGCGAAGGTCAAACCCAGGCCTGTCGCACATCGACCACGTCGGCGCCACGCGTCGTCCACACTCCCCTATAAGTAACGTGGGGAGTGATTTTTTTTTTCATTTCAACCCTAACGTGTGATATATATTTAAAAATGATACGTTGGATAGGTATTTAAAAATGAATAAGGGTTTGCTAAAATATTTTTTTGGTAATGTAAATATTTTCGGAGATAATCGCTCCAGAAGTAAAAAAAAATGTCCCCCCCCCCCTCTAACTTTTGAACCATAAGTTTTAAAAACATGAAAAAAAATTCAAAAGTAGAACTTTATAAAAACTTACTAGGAAGATTGTTTTGAACTTGATAGGTTGAATAGTTTTTGAAAAAAATTACAAAATAATTTCACACACTTACTGTGACGGACGAAAAACTACGGAACCCTACTCTGAGCGTGGCCCGACACGCTCTAGGCCGGTTTTTTTTTCTGTGATACCACTCTTAATGAATGGCCAAGAATCGGTATTCCTCTTTTATTATGAGTAACAGTTAAATAACACTTATAATATTTAACTGACGCACTAAAAACTCCTTGGTTTAAAATAGGTATCCGTTACTCATTCATATAACATCGTCCCATATTAACAGGTTGAGTCAATCTTACGTCTTCCAGTGTGGTTTAGAAGATATTTCTTTGCGTAGATGAGACACACAAACAAACAATACGCACATACGTGAAGGCAAATAATAACATTTCACTTATTATGTTAGTAAAGTTCGTATTTGCGTTGGTTGTAAGCTGCATAATAGGTACCTTATTGTCGAAGCATGATGGAAGTAAGCAATTGCAGGGTGAGTACCTATTTGTTTTTATTTACGAAGCCGGCATTGCGATTCCATCCGAGGCCGAGGCTAATTTATTGTGCTTGCCTTAAAAACCGGAAAACACAAAGTAAGTACTAAATATTTAAGGCGAGGCAGGTTCATGGTTTTCTCCCCCTCTCCTTGAGCATAAGCGTGAGCGAGATGGAATTGTTCGGAAGTGTGTAACATCACTTTTTAGTACATATTAATTGATTTTTTTGGAATACTGGATAATTTATTAAAAATCTATCCGGTTATTGTGTTAGAACAATAAAAAGCTATCCTTTTTAAAAAGTATTGACGTCACACACGGCTTAAACCACATTTATACAATTTCGCGATTTTCTTAAAAACGGGTGAGAAATGAAATCTGAAAACTACTTTATTACGTTCAGGTAACATAATTACCGAAATGGTTTTTGAATAAGGCATCATCACATAGTTTGAAATGTTGTCAATTTTATGTGAATGCATTCACACTGCATCCATTTAAAATCTTAATAGAAATAGAAATATTTTTATTTGCAATAAATGTGGTACATAATGGTGTTACAATTGTTGTGAGGCCATACATTTAGGCTTTAAGAAGCCATGCAAAATACAAAGTACCTACAAAAAAACACATGCTGATAAAAAATTAAAACAAGCGAAAATAAATTAATTCAATATAAAAGTATTTATAATTAAGGATGCAGCGCGAAATATCCTTTTAAAGAGTAGTGGCATTGATTAGCTAGTACAGAATACAATTTAGTTTTAAATTTATTGAAGGGTAGATCTGTAATATCCTCGGGTAGCTAATTGTATATTTTAACGCACATGGCGTAGCTGCAACAGCTTTTCATTGCAGTGTGCATTATAGGCAGCACTAGTTTGTTTGGATACCTCGTATTGAAGTGCGCCGTTTCGGATTTCTTTTTAAATAAATCAGGATGCAACTTTACGAATACACAGGCTTCGTAAATATATAAGGAGGGTACCTTTAACAACTTAAATTTTATAAAAGTGTCTTTACAAGATGTTCTTCGCGAAATATTGGATATAGCCCGGATACACTGTTTTTGTGCTATATAACGTTAATAAGATTTCATTAACGCCCACTGGCAGCTAGTAATGACCCGCCTTCCATTCTAATCAATACGATGAATCACACTAAGGCACATCGTGAATCACGTTAGTACACGTTGTCCTTACAGAACATTAAATCATTGTCGTATGAAACATAGGTTATGCCCTTTGGGCTAAATATGTTTCCATCAACAGGGCGACTTCAACAGACAGTGTGTTCACTATTTTCCAATCATATATAGTGAAAAGAAGTTCACAAAACTGTATCCTGACTACGGAAAACCAATTGAAAACTATTTTTAGGGTTCCGCACCTCGAAAGGAAAAAGCGGAACCCTTGTATAGGATCACTTTGTTGTCCGTCCGTCTGTCAAAACCCTTTTTCTCGGGAACGCGTAAAGATATCAAGCTGAAATGTATATCAAATACTCAAGTCTACTGTCCCTTGGAGCTGTGAAAAATCAAATTTCTATGCCAACGCAATCAAAAGATACAGCCGTTTATGCCGCAAATTTCCGCAAATTTTCGAAACTCGCAAGGGAATCAAAACCTACAGGGCACTTCCCGTGAACTCAGAATCTTGAAATTTGGTACAAAGCAACATCACGGATAAAGGAAAAATTGCGAAAACCGTAAATTTTTAGTTACATCACTGAAAATATAACGTCCAGTATAAACTGATACGCACTAAGTATGTGAATACATACTTAGTGAGCGTCAGTTTATAGTGGACCTGTTTTTATTGTACGGGGTGGTCCGGAACCCTCGGTGTGCGAGTCTGACTCGCAGTTGACCGGTTTTTTTTATTCCTCACAAATGGTAGCCTAATGTGTCATCCGGAGCATAGGTACATAGGTAGGTAATTTCAAATCGATTAATACCTCATTCGATTCAAAATCGGTTCAGTATCTTAATCGCTTCGGTGGAAAATCATATCCCTTCCTTACAGCTCTGCCGGAGTCGGGCAAAAAACTAGGTTGGATTAAATTAAATACTAATCAGTGATTGACCGTAATCTCACGCTGGCAAGCGACGCGCCTCCCTCACGACTGATTTGCATGTAATGGTTTACTTAACTTATAATACCTTGAAATAAATGTCTCTTTTACACAGATTAGAATGTACCTACAGTCCATAAGTTCGACAATGCGTTTTGGAATTTTATTTTAGAATATCATACAATTTCCCATGAACGCCTTCTTTGCATTTACTAAATAGTCTGTAAGAAGTTACTTTGAGCTTCCTTGTGTTTCTGGTAATGTCTTGTCGACACCTTAAAAATACATTAAATTAAACAGAGAATGATTAGATTAGATTAGATTATTTATTTAATGATAAAAAATAACATTAGTACAAATTTGCTTTCATGTCAAAAAAATAAGATTATTTATCACGATCGTCAAAACCAAAGAAAAAATAAAGATATAATATTAAATTAATACAATGTCAACAAATTTACTCAATAAATAAATAAATAAATATTTGCGGACAATCTTACACAAATCAACCTAGTCCCAAACTAAGCAAAGCTTGTACTATGGGTACTAGACGACGATATACATACTTATATAGAGAAATAAATACTTAAATACATAGAAAACATCCATGACTCAGGAACAAATATTCGTGCTCATCACACAAATAAATGCCCTTATCGGGATTCGAACCCAGGACCTCTTGCTTCGTAGGCAGGGTCACTACCAACTAGGCTAAGGCGGTCGTCAAATAACGAGTAAATATAAAAATAAAACAAAATCAAAAGAACAAATGTTGTTAGCTTAAAGTGTTTCAGAACGCAGCACGCGCTACAAATATCTAATCCTACTTATGGGGAAATCTATGTAATTACATAATTATAAACGGGTATGCCTTTCGTTACTGACTCACTATTGCTAACTTTAGAAAGTAAACATTAGTACTTCAGCCTCTTCCTGTTCGCCCTACGAGGCATAATGCAGTTAGGAAATCATGACTATGTAGTACCCAAACTTGGATAATCAATGGTTTGGCTAAACAGTAAAAGGGCATTATGAGTCAAGTTTTATATGGCAAATTGCGGTTTGCACAATACAAACCTTTTGGCTTAGTCATACAGCTTGCCTTACCTTAGAAAATTCTAATAAAGGATCGTTGAAATATATATAAACTATGTACGATTCCCAGCGAACGGGCTGGGCCGTGTCGTCTGGATGCTCGAGCACCTGGCGGTAGCCTAACCACGTCTTAATAGAGTCATCATCATCATCATCATTTTCAGCCTGTAATCGCCCACTGCTGAGCATTAGCCTCTATCCCGGCCTCGTGTTAGTCTCATCCAGAAATGACCCGCGGTCTTTTTTATGTCATCGACCCATCAAGCGAATAGAGTGCAGGAGTGAGATTCTCTAAAACAATTATTTATTTCGTGACGGCGTCATAAGACTTCAACTCACTGGTTACCTCACCTCTCAACTTACCCTCAACTTCACGCCTCACGCCTAATGTGTCAGCCAAGATATTCCTACCACGGTACGTCACATGTCTTTAATTTGACAAAATATGGGCTTTATACCTGATATGTCATTCTCATTACTCCATATCATTATAACCTGTGACTCCATATGCACTTTGGATATCATCGCACGCATAGCCATGGCCAAAGAAGCTTCCAATGCCAAAAAGCAGATATTAAAAGCGAAAATATCTCGGAACATCTGGAAACGATTTATTAAGACCTACATCTGGTGCATAGCGTTGTTCGGAAGCGAGACGTGGACTCTTTTTATTTTATTTTATTCGTATGGCATGGGTACAGTTCTTTACAAACTTATATTAAGACCATCGTGGGTTAGAACTGTATGTTGCTGCGAGGCTATTAGAACAAGCAGTGCAGCAGCCAGAAGTTGATTACTCTTTAGCACCACCCGGGGGACACGTGCAGGGAAACTGAGGGTAAATCTTCCTGCGGACGCGAGTAACCGACGTGGACTCTGACCCAGCGTGATAGAGAGAGACTGAACGCGTTTGAAATGTGGGCATGGAGAAGGATGGAAGGTATTAGTTGGACAGAAAGAAGAACAAACGAAGAGGTTTTAAATTTGATAGGAGAAAGGAGATGTCTACTAAAAACTATTGAAAACAGCAAGGGAAATATGTTGGGGCACTTGATACGCCATGACAATTACATAAAAACTATAATTGAAGGAAATATAGAAGGAAGGAGAGGCAGGGGAAGACGAAGACGTGCGTTTATGAACCAAGCTAAAGATGAGCTCAAAACGTTTGCAGAGAAAAGAACAGAATGGCGATTACTCCACCGACAAGATCCCGGCTCTTAAGTTTATGATGAATTGATATGACTATAGCCGAACGGAGCCAGTCAGATGCAATGACAGCCGAGCTAAGCTATCCTCGAAAGTATAAAATGTAACATCTGTATTAAAGCTTCAAATTCCTTTGGCAACTTGTAAATGCTCCGGCCCGACGCGGTCGGGGAGAATACATTATACGCGGACGAAGCCGCGGCATTGATAGTTATATTAAATGATCATACTTCGTATTAGACAGGGACTGTAGATTAAGTGCAGTAGATAGTAAAAACAATCATCACTTACTGACAATCATGGCCCATCGTCAGGCTTTAGTAGCTGGCTGCGGTCAGACATCGCTAATAACAGCAGCACCTGAGTCAGTCGTGACTTGTTAGTCACCGCGATTGCCGTCACTGCGACTAGCACTGGAAGCGACAGAACATTTCATATAAGTCGTTCCTGAGATCGTTACTGACAATTTTTTTAAGTAAAGTGGGATGTTGCGTTTGTGCCTTTCTCAATGTAATTTGAGACGTTGGTACCGTTTACCTAAGAAGTTTCAGTCTACTCAGCTTACACGGCTCTAAGGCGTAATACTCGTAAGAAGGAACTTCGGATTTAAAGTTAATTTAAGCAATTCATTTAATATAAATTAATTTTACTATATATTTTGTTACATAGGACCTACCTTCAAAGTTAAAGGGAGGCGATGGCTGAGATATGCGTCATACTCGTGATCGGGTGCTGTTTGTGGAGTCCGGTCTATTCATGCTTACAAGGGCATAGTAACTATTATTTTGATTATTTTGACGAGAGACATCATTCTGATCTTGACACGTTTTATTGTTATTGACCCTGTACATCTCTGACAATTATTACATTAATGATCTTTTTTTCTGTTTTAACGCTTAGAGACAGTATACATCTCTATAAGAACATAAGAATAATTATTAATTGTATTTAGACGCTCAGAGACCTTATTCATCTCTGGGGTACTAAATTAATATCATAAACTTATTGTTAATTCTCATACAGACCTTATATCGAATGTAATTGATGAATGATGATATTATACAATTTTGCTTTTTTTTTGTTTTCATTCAGTGACGTTTGGTTTGTTAACCGTTTAGGTACGAATTGGTAAAATCTGCATTTTTTAAATGATTATTGTGAAAGATTATTAATATTATATTGTAGAATACCATTTGACATTTAAAAGTGCCCTTGTGGCCTATTTAAATAATTGATTTTGATTGATTTTTTTGAAAAAGTTATTTATTCTTCAATTTAGGCATATTACATGCACCTATGAATGTCGATAAACTACCACCGGTTTGGAAAGAAAACCTCTGTCTCAAGAAAAACCGGCGTAAAAAACTCGGCGAGGTATCATTTTTTTCAAAACAGTATACAATATATAATTTCAGTATCAGAGTATTATAAAATTAAATTATTACAGTAGAAAGCCTATTTACTTATTTTGCGATAGATTTCTAGCGCAGAACTGTATCACTGCCAAATATCCCTATCCATGATATAATCGTTTATTAATATGCTTTTGATATAAGTGGCTGTTTAACGACAGATTTGAATTTAGAGTCAGTTCGGTAATGTGTTTTGGATATTTATTGTAGTATTTTATACAATTTCCCAAGAACGACTTGTTCGCTTTTTCTAGTCAGAGCGGTCACCCATCCAAAAACTGTATGTCTTCGTGTTTTTTAGGGTTCCGTACTCAAAGAGTAAAACGGGACCCTATTACTAAGACTTCGCTGTCCGTCCGTCCGTCTGTCCGTCCGTCTGTCTGTCACCAGGCTGTATCTCAAGAACCGTGATAGCTAGAGAGTTGAAATTTTCACAGATTATGTATTTCTGCTGCCGCTATAACAACAAATACTCAAAACAAAATAAAATATTTTTTTAAGGGGTGCTCCCATACAACAAACGTGATTTTTTTGCCGTTTTTATAGATAATGGTACGGAACCCTTCGTGCGCGAGTCCAACTCGCACTTGGCCGGTCTTTTTTTTTATATATGAATAGTTCCAATAGCTCAGTTTGTAAAAGTGACTGGCCGCTTATGCCAAAATGAAGCCGGTTCGAGTCCCCGACCCGGACAATTTAGCAATTTTCATTAGCAGACGTTACTGTGTAATGTAAAATTAAATGTATATAAGTTAATATAAATATAGTGGTGCATTGATTGTGAAGTTCCCAACCGCCTACTGCCCATTCTCTCATCTATATGTCAGGAGGCCTGATGCCCTGTCTGTATCTTAGCTTTAACGTCAATACAAAGTATAAAACAAAGTCGCTTCCCACTGTCTGTCTGTCTGTCCCTATGTATGCTTAGATCTTTAAAACTACGCAACGGATTTTGATGCGAGTGATTCAAGAGGATGGTTTATATGTATAATACAATACAATACATGCATGCATTATAAATATAAACCCGTGCGAAGCTGGAGCGGGTCGCTAGTTACAAATAAAGAAGCCCCATCTTGCATCGATATAACTCCTCGCGTGCTTACATTCCAAAGTAAGGATTCGAACCCGCACCCCCAAACTAGGTGAGTTTGCTACTCGCACGACAGTAGCATGGCAAGTTGATGCACTGTTTTCGTGACACGCTACTCGCATGGCAAGTGGACAGACGAGGCGAATTGTATACGTGATGCAATATCTTAAGTTGTATTTGTCACATAATTTTAATTGTTTTTAGATAAGAATTTAATTCCTTACTTGCTCTATAAGCATGTGGTGTGTTGGGAGTGGGCTCGGGCTGGACCAGAAAACTCTGGAAATCCAGTAGGAAGCAACTCAGAATTATATCTGGGGTGTTCACAGGTCACTTCGGGGTCAAGGATCTCTTGGCCAAGATGGGACTATCTGATAGTTTAGACTGTAGAATGTGTGGCGAGGAGGATGAGACTATGGAACACTTATTGTGTGAATGTCATGCCCTTGCCAGACAAAGAATGAACTACTTTGGTAACGGTTACCCGCAACCAAAGGAATTCAAGGTGCTCCCGGCGAACTGCATCATCCGCTTTGTGGAAATGATGGAGCAAGCCTGGGAGCAGGTATAAAGGAGAGGGCAAATGCACAAAAGATCCCACTGGGTCGAAGTGCATCCGAAAGGGCCCTCACCTAGATAAGATAAGATAAGATGTGGTGTGTTGGAGAAGCCGGGATATTCAAACAAACATGCACCTTCTCTGTTCCATGAATTTATTGATAATGCGGCCTCGAACTCACAAAAGTAAACAAACAGTATAATGTCCCACCCTGTATATGACAGATCTAGTATACAAACCTAAAACAGATTAAAAAGTCTAGATTGGTCCATATACGAACTCCATATAATATGTTCCAACCACAGATGTATGTAGTATTCTATGCTCTGAGGTTCCAACAGTGTGTTCCTGAGGGGTAATCACGTAACGTTCCGAACGCGCGTCAGTACAATTTAACTGTCAAATTTTCATATAAAAGTGACATTTAGACCTACCCGACGTTCGTACAATGCGTTTCGTGATTGACCTAGTGATGGTAAGGTTGAATACATTTATAATATCAGCTTCGGCTCGTAAATCTCCAGCTTTTTCACATCCCTACGTATATAATAACATCTGCAAGTACCAGAACATTAAACAGCTTTCTACTCCTGAAGCTAGACGTATCGTAAAGAAATGGTTACTAACATTGTCATATGCTGAAACCGAGAGACTGGTTAGAATACCGCATACAAACTAAACCCTATAAAGCTGTTGTGGAATTTCCATCATCAACTCACACCCAAGCGTACCTACATTTCCTTAACACTCCTGTAAATCTTGTTTTTTTCGCACTCGCAGACTGCCAAGATACAGGCTTAAGCCTAGTTTGGAGTCTGATGGATATACCCCATAATATCATGTAACAAGTGTTTTTGTGAAATAAATCATTTATTATTTATTTATTATATTATTATTTAAATTGACGTTCTATACCTACCTACTCAATGCTCAAGTACCCGTTTTCATTGCTCTTCAAAAACATTCCGCGCAATACCGCAATTTTACCACGTCCAGAAGTACCGCTTCGGCGAATCTTACACTTCCGTCCACAAGCCGGCATTGGCACGTGCTTCTGACTCATTCCATGCGCACACGCAATAACTAAACAAGCATTCACAACCGATGAGTACCAACTAGCACAAACACCCAAATATACACCTTACTGCGACGCGTTACGATTCAATTTCGAACACACTTGCTGAAGTTTCTCTAAAACAAAACGGGATTAAATGCCACCAACATTTGAACAATTATACACAGTAATGCAACGATTTAAGATTCACATTACACTCTCTAACAATTCCACCAATTTGATTCGGAATGGTAAAATCAAGAGAGGTTCAACGGAAAAGAACATTGATCGCGATTTGAGCCTTGTACATGGTGGACTTAGGTTGATATTGCAATGCAGTGCAGTTAGTGCATTTTAGGTGTCAATGCGTGTGAATGCAGTTATGTCATGGCAGCATGTGACTGCAGTGATATAGTCTTATCGAGTCTTGCGATCATAACTTGGTATAGTAAACAAATGCGAGACAGGTGGTAAGTCTGCACGTCTGCAGCTGTAGTTTGTAACATTCAGAGGTATAAGTATAAAAATAATACTTACACGCATCTGTCGGGGCGAATTCTGTAAAGTGTAAACAGCATTTTTTGGGTTTTTGTAAGTGGTATCTTGAACTTTTCTCTTGAATGTTTTTTATTCAACATTTCTTCAATTCAAGTATGTATCTATTATATATATCATCGCCTAGTACCCACAACACAAGCCTAACTGAGCTTACCGTGGGCCTAGGTTGATTTGTGTAAGATTGTCCCGTAATATTTATTTATTTATTTTATTTATTTATTCTTGGATGTTGACTAGCATAACCGTCTAAAAACAATTTAACTGAAATAAAATAATTAACTGTGTAACTAGGACCCACAGGCTTTTTTTAAAATCGGAATATTGCCTACACACTATGAAATAAGATTTATAAGGAAGTTGAGTGCCCTAGTTACTCTAATAACATTATTACTAAGAAACTACGACTCAGCAAACACCCATCATAACAATTCAGACTGACTGACTCAGACTGCCATGACATTGAATTAATTAATTAACCAAATAAATGAATTAACCAAATACCTACAACACATTTCTTAGTAAACTGCAAACTGTAATAAACAACTTTCCGTTAATTACGTATTTTTAAAAAATTTATCTTAATTAATATAATAATTCAGTTCAGCTTCAACTTTACACAATAATTATTACTAGTGGATCTGTAAGCAGTAGAAATCGCGGATCCATAAAAAAATTTTTTTTGAGCTATTTCCAAATACTGAATAATGAAATAATACTATATATGTATAAGGGCATTTTTTATTTTTCTTGTACCTTGATGTTTTTGGCGTGTCCAGTGCCTTTGACACCCTACAAATACGAAACACGTTGAAAAGTTGTACTTGTAGCGATTTCAAAACGTCAATAATATATCTAAATCGTATAAAAACCCAAAAAACCTATCATTTAGCATTAAATTTACCACATCTTCTTGGTTTCTCTGACTGCCGACCCTCGATTTTTGCCTGTCCACCTGCGGAAAGCCAACTTCAAGTATCGATTCGAAGTATTAGGACTTGTATATATTGTGCCTTGAAATGCTTGTTTCTGATAGTGGAAAACATGAATTTTCTTAACTTCTTTCTTATTTACACAATAAACTAAAATTAATCTTGTCCAGTGATTTTGGAAAAGTGGACATGTCTACATTCCGTTACAATGATTTTGTGGGAACGAGGTATTTTTATTACCAAATTAGGTGTTTATTTTCATCTAGCATCACATACCGTTACGTGACATCATTCGTTTTGTTTACAAACTGTCAGTAGTGGCTAGAAATCGCGCGCGAACGGTGCGTCGAGTGGTGGACCCAAAAACTAGTGTCCTAGTTCCGTTACGAGATTACGAAGGTTCCTATAATTTTTCTGCTAATGCGACTCAATTATCTAATCTGACATTATCATTAACCATGATTTCAGTAAAAGACTATTACAATTGTTAAAAACAGTATATTAAACACGTGTTTTAATCTGAGAAGTATTCGTTCCGTTACGTCCATTCCGTTACTATTTGTATGGTAAAGTAAGTAATGGAATGACGCCTATTCAAATAAAGTGGTACACTTTGAAAAAAAAATGCCCATTAAGTGCCGACCCTGCTCACAATTTAACAAGAATCGGTTGATAAATATGCAACCTATAGAGAAGAACAGTTATTTAATCGTATGGCATACATAGTTACATACATTATTTTGGCCTTTTCAGTTTGTCACTCTTTAGTACCACCCAGGGGGCGCGTGCAGGGTTGTGGTAGGTAGCTCCTGCGGACGCAAGTGACAGTTGTCCCCCCTTTGTCAAGTGAGTGGGCAACTCGACTGTTAGAGGTTCTTAAGCCGCCCGAAGGACTCTAACTCGGCTTAACAACTACTGTCATAGACTGCAGTCGGGATCAACTGCTTAGCGTGCCTTCCAAAGCACGGAAGCGCTCATTTATAGTTACCACTCAAACAGGCGGTCATCCATCCAAAGACTGACCGCTGCCATTTTTGCTTAACCTGCGTTATCGTGTCCGATTCGCAGTCGCCGCTGGGCTATGATATGAACGCAAGAGCAGTGGAACAGCCTAGACATCGGGCGCCGGTCATACGATATATTTTTTCCTAAGCTGAGAGAACTTTGTTCGCTTCGCTCGCTCATCATCATCATCATATCAGCCGAAAGACGTCCATTGCTGGACATAGGCCTTCAAGGAGTGCCAAAATGACCGGTCCTGCGCCACCCGCATCCAGCGGACTCCCGCCACCTTTACCAGGTCATCAGTCCTTGTGGGGGGGGCCTACCCACGCCTCGCCCGCTTCGCTTCGCTCGCTCGCTTGATAATATTCTAGCTGTTCAATATCGGGTTTGTTACACAAAGGACCTTATGTAAGTAAGTCTAATTTATTATATGTTTTGTTTACGAACATAACTACTTATCCAAGAATATATACGTCATATGTGGTCACAACATATACTGTATAAGGATGTTTGTGTCGCTGAAGACGTAGGTACTATACTACTTTCTTATCACGTAGGAAGGACATACGTCAATGGACCTTAATACATACAGAGATTTTGAATCACGTGTCCGTAGGTAAACATTACCAAAATTAAAGCAATTTTTTTATGAAATTGTACGCGGTAAATACATTTTATGGGCACGTAAGCGGAATAGTTAAGGAACTATTGAAAATCTTTTGTATTCTGTCATTTGACCATAAAACATCCTGTATAGGTATGGCAAATTTACAAATCTATTAACGACCCCTAACAGAATAATAAGTACGAGTAGATACCTAGGTAGATTGAAAAACAAAAATACTTGAGCCAAAATTTTAGTCCTTGAAGTGCCTACATATCCCAAATTAAGCAAAGCGTACTATGGATACCTACTAGGGGACGATATTGACGATATACATACTTAATAGATAAATAAATACTTATATACATCAATCGTTAGATAATATTTTTATTACCAATGATTCATTTCCTTCCGACGAAGTTTCTCGAAATACCGCAAATTTAAATAAATGTGCTTATATTATATTATTTAAATCCATACTCATTAAATATTATTATGGTTGACTCGTCATCGTCAATTTCCCGAGAAACACATTTGGGTCCAATCGTTCGATCAACAGTTTAGTTTATTTATTTCAATACAGCAACTATACTTACAGGTTGACCTATGCAATAGCGCCTTAACTAATTCACTTAACCTAATTATTATACTTGCACAAGACACACAGACATACTTTAACAAATTCGGACATTGAACAATAAAAAAGATCACTATGGTCAACAGAAATCCATCCTTACCTACTTCATTAATAGTAGGTTTAATTGGAAAAGTGCCTAACTTTGTTGTGTTGATCTGTCTGTTTGTGAACTTTCATGCTTAATCTAGCTTCTAGAAATGAATCTTTTTGAATTTCTTTATTTTAAATAATGACCGAAAAAAAAGGAGGTTAGAAATATGTTCTCGTACTCGTATGTTCACCGATTTCTGTGTCAATTGTAGAAAGATTATCAAAATTCTTTTTTTATGAAAGAGTATACGCCTGAGGTGGTCCTATTGTCACCAAGTTAGGGTCTGATGATGGGATCCCAGGGAAATTGAGGGCAACCCTCAAATTTTATAGGCACGCTTGTAGTGATTTCGTATTATAACTCGTGTATTTACCCTCGGAAATCGCAATTTTGGTGAAGTGGAACTGATGATAAAAACTTATGGAACTCCTCAAAGATGTAAAGTACGTCAAAGATTCTGACATGATTCCGTTGAAGTAGCAACCAATGATGTGTTAATTGTGAGGTCGTTGAGGAATCGACGGAACTCCTCAAATACATCAGCCCACAGATAGCGACTTGGGATTTTCTGTAATAATCATTGCATTTGCTCTCGCAGAGCAGTTGATGTGGTAAATTGGAAATAAAATATGGAATTTTCCATGTAGATACATACTGTGTATGTGGCTTGGCGAAGTACTGAATAGGGAACTTGCATCTTTTTATTATATTACGAAAATCACAAGTATAATCCAGCATTAAAACAACTGTAGCACTAAAACTTTCTTATGATTTCTTTTTCTGATGTTATATGCATTTGAAATCTGCACGCGCCGGCACCCCCCGAAAATGCTCTATATTAAACAGGCTTATGCTATGAAGTCACAACATATATTCTCGGCGCGTTTGGGTCATTGTGGTCAATAGTTAAGGGCTTACGTTTACATATAATATGTTTTTATCACATAGAATTGTAGAAGGGGCAACGCCGTTTATGCAGATACAGAGTACAACCAGAAATTAGGCTTTATAGTCCTTAACTTTAGCAATGTCCACCGAAGAGACGCGAACCTAAATCTGACAATGACCCGTTTACTATGGGGTAAGTCATTAATTTGCAATCATCTCCACAACATTTGCGTTTAAGTCTATACTTGTGATACTAAATATTATTTCTAATTCAATAGTCTGTGTACCTGTTATGTTATTTTATCGAAAAAAAAATATTTTTTCGTTAATTTAACGTGAGATAAAACTAATACAATCGTTTTTAAGGGTTCCGTACTCAAAGAGTATAACGGGACCCTATGACTAAGACTCCGCTGTCCGTCTGTCTGTCACCAGACTGTATCTCAATGACCGTGATAGTTAGACAGTTTAAATTTTCACAGATGATGTATTTCTGTTGCCGCTATAACAACAAATACTAAAAAACAGAATGAAATCTGCTGTAGAGCTGTAGCTGTATGACCTGTGTGAGCTGTAGGTACCTGCGCACTGCACTTTCTGTAATATTTGTATTTAGATCTGCTTTTATTTGTGTCATGTAATTTGTGTAAAGGATTCACTGAAAATCATCGTCGGGGTTTTCCATGCTCCGACACATGCTGAGTGGACTCCTTTTTGAGACCACCCTCAACATTGTACAGTGTACTTCTTTTTATTTTTTCCTAGTTTTAAGCATTTGTATTTAATGTTGTGGTTGTGTTTATCAAATAAATCATTCATTCATTATTCATTCAAATACATATTTATAGATAATGGTACGGAACCCTTCGTGCGCGAGTCCAACTCGCACTTGGCCTGTTTTTTTTTTCTTCTGTATGATATTTCGCATCGATTGAGTGTAATTTATTCGAAATTGAAGTCCCATGCATGCAAGTTCCCCATTGAAGTTGGTTAAAACTTTGTTTTTAAAGTAAATTATTACAGATCACCGTCCCCAAAGAATACGCTGTGTGAAAAACGTACTTTTAATTCTAGCTGTCGCTACAACGAATCCTCAAATGAAGAAAGAGTTGGCAAGGCACTTCTCACTCCTCATGCGTCCATAGCCTCCAGTTCACAAGGTATGGATACAATACGCTTTTTGACCTCCGTCCGCCGTGGTACAGCCAGCATCAAAAGTAGCTACGCAAACGAAGACGTCAAAAATCTTTATTGAAAGGGAATAAGAACTTTTGACGTCTTCCATTGCGTACTGTACTACACTCGCGGACAAAGAATACGGGTCGGTAAAATACCATCATATTTCATAAAAAAAGTGCAAGGTTGTACAGTTATTTAAATCCTGTCATGGTCTTTGTTTAATTTTACATCTAAACTGCAAAAATAACAGTAAAAAATAACGTTACCAGGTTTAAATCGGACTCGTAAAAACCCATGAAATAATTTACATTCAAAACAAAGTTTTAACCGACTTCAATTCAGTACTCCGCCAAGCCACATGAACATTTCCACATTTTTTTTCTAATTTACCACATGAACTAATTTCCGAGAGCAAATGCGTTGATTTTTAGACCAGTAAACCAAATCGCTGTATGTGGGCCGATAATATTTGAGGACTTCCGTCAATTCCTCAAGGATCTCAAAATTACCTTTGGCACTTCATTGTTTGCTATTCAACGGAATCATATCAGAATCTGTGACGTAATTATATAGTTTGAAGTACATCATTGAGAAGTTCCACAAGCCATCTGTGGTCTTCATCATCACTTCCACTTCACCAAATTTATGATTTCCGGGTGTAAATACACGAGTTATAATAGAAAATATCGAAATTACCACACGCGTGCCTAATATATTTGAGGAGTTCCCTCAATTTCGCATGGTTCCCATCATCCAACTGGGGCTTTGGAAACAATGGGACCAATCTGGAAGCATATCCTTTCAATTAAAAAAATAATTGTACGAGTTCATAAATGACGGCGTTCTGAGGTAACAAACATTAAAAATAAAAAATATAAAAAATAAATTAAAAAAATACATCCTCCTCCTTTTTTTGAAGTCGGTTAAAAACAACGTTAACGAATGGAGATATCGCCAAAATCGTAATTTTTGGATGTTGATATTTTTATGATAGGATCCCGGAAATTGCTAATACATTTGGCTATTATCTTCTATACATATAATAAAGCTGAAGAGGGTCGAAAGTCTGTACATGGAAGATATTCGAAAAAAAATTGGCTAGGGATACTTAGAATCGATAACAGAACACGTTCCAACAGTTTTTAGAATTTTTGTCTGTTTGTCTGTTTATCTGTTTGTCTGTTTATCTGTTTGTCTGTTTATCTGTTTGTCTGTTTATGTGACCGCGCATCACGTGAAAACGGCTGAACCGATTAAGATGAAATTTGGTATTGAGATAGTTTGAGTCCTGAGGAAGGACTTAGGGTAGTGTTTATCCTGAAAATCAACCATTAAGGGGATGAAATGGGGGGTGTAAATTTGTATGGAGCTACTTAAGCCGCTGCAACGATTTGGATAACATTTGGTATATGATTAGTTTAAGTCCCGGAGAAGGTTAAAGAATAGGTTTTATCCCGAAAATCTTCCCTTTAGGGGGTAAAATGGGGGGGGTGAAAATTTTGATGTAACCCATTTTGATGAAATTTGGTTTAGAGGTAGTTTAAGTTCTGGGGAAGGACATTGGATAGTTTTTATTCCGAAAATCTTTCCCTGAAGGGGTGAAATGGGGGGTGAAATTTTGGATGGACTCCGTTTAGATCAAATTTGGTATAGATATAGTTTGAGTCCCGGAGAATGAACTATCCAGTTTGAATCCCGGAAATCATCCCCCAAGGGGATGAAATAGGGATGAAAATGTGGATAAATCCCATTTAGTTAAAATTTGGTATAGAGATAGAAGGAGTCCCAGGGAAGGACAATGCATAGTTTTTATCCTAAATCATCTCCTGAGGGGGTGAAATGAGGGTTTAAAATTTGGATAGAACCGATTTAGATGAAATTTGGTATGGAGATAGTTCAGAGTCCCGGGGAAGGACTTAAAATAATTTTTAGTCCAAAAATCATCTCCTAATGAGGTGAAATGGGGTATGAAAATTTGGATGGAACCCATTTACGGTATAGCGAGTTGGAGTCTTGGAGAAGGACATAGGATAGTTTACTCCTGGGGGGTAAACACGTAACGTTCCGAACGCGCGTCGGTACAATTTAACTGTAAATTTTACACATAAAAGTGACCATTAGACCTACCCGACGTTCGTACAATGCGTTACGTGATCGACCTACTGAAAATCATCCCATAAGGGGGTGTAATTGGGGGTGAAAATTTGTTTGTGACCCATTTTGATGAAATTTGGTTAAAAGATAGTTTGAGTCCCGGAGTATGACAACGGATAGTTTAAATCCCGAAAATCATCCCCTTAGGGATAAAATAGGAGGTGAAAATTTGGATAAAACCCATTTAGATGAAATTTGGTAAATAGATAGAAGGAGTCCTAGGGAAGGACAATACATAGTTTTTATCCCGAAAAATCATTTCCTGAGGTGGTGAAATGAGGGTTGAAGATTTGGATAGAACCCATTTAGATGAAATTTGGTATAGAGAGAGGTAGAGTCCTAGGAAAGAACATAGAATATTTTTTATTCCGGAACACATAAAAGGAGGAAATCATCCCCTAAGGGGGTGAGAAATGGTGGATGAACATTTGGATTGAACCCATTTACGGTATAGCGATAGTTAAGGAAGGACATAGGATAGTTTTATCCCAAAAATCATCCCCTAAGGGGGTGTAATTGGGGGTGGAAATTAGTTTGTGACAAATTTTGATAAAATTTGATTGAAAGATAGTTTGAGTCCTGGAAAAGGACATATAATAGTTCCTATTCCGGAAATCATCCCCTAAGGGGGTGAAATGGGGGTGAACATTTGGATGTAGCCCATTTAGATTAAATTCGGTATAGAGATAGTTTGAGTCCTGGAGAATGACAACGGATACCTCAACGGAGTCCTCATATTGCAGCACTGTCTAAAAGGCTAAGTTCTGCAGTGTACGCTATTAAAAAAATAAGACAGCTAACTGACGTGGCTACAGCTAGACTCGTCTACTTTAGCTACTTCCATAGCATCATGTGCTACGCTATATTACTGTGGGGCAGAGCAGCTGACATTGAGTCCATATTTATCCTGCAAAAACGAGCAGTTCGTGCAATGTACGGACTAAAAAGCCGCGAATCACTCAGGGAACTATTTAAATCAATTAATATAATGACCTTGCCTTGCCAGTACATTTATGAAAACATATTGTATGTAAGAAAACACATTACACAATTTCGTAAAAATAGTGATGTTCATAAATACAATACAAGAAATAAAGATAAACTCATAGCAGTAAGAACTAGGTTAAGTAGGGTTCAGAAGTCTTTTGTGGGATTCTGTACACTCTGTTATAATAAGTTACCCAGTGCCATTACATGTATGCCAGATAATAAATTTAAGGCTGTTGTGAAACAAACATTGAGTAGTAGAGCGTACTATAGATTAGACGAGTATTTGTTAGACAAACAAATATGGTCAGATGTCATACCTCCAGTGGCTTCAGTCAAGTGATATGTTGCGATTGGTATGATGATCCCCTAGCACTTAAGTATACATAGTAAGCATTTTATTTTTATATAAATGAGTATTTGTTAAGGGACTAATGTAACGACTCCACCTCTGGATGAATGTTATTTATAAGATTCTTGTAATTTTTGACATTCGAAAAGTATTCTGTATTGAATCTACTTTGAATAAAATGTTTTGAATTTTGAATTTGAATTTTTGAATTTGATAGTTTTTATCTAAGGAGGTGAAATAGGGGGTGAAAATGTGGATGGAACCCATTTACGGTATAGCGGTAGTTGGGAGTCCTGGGGAATAGGAACATTACATAAGTAAATATATGTATGTGACGTTTCAAGGGTAAGGTACCTTATGGCGGCCTTAGTTTTGAAGATGGTAAAACGGGGTAAAAAAGACGTTTTATTATGGCTATTTTGAAAACTATTAGCTGTAACATTTTGTTGAAGCATTTTTATTTTTAATATAAAATGTTTAAATTACAAGTCAGTTAATTTAATCCTACGGTTTAGTAGAAAAGTTCCTTACGGCCGTGTGATATGAAAATATGCAAAATAATTATTAAGAAAAGCCTACATGTGTCTATACATGCATTAATTTTAAGATCATCCAGTAAATACCATGGTTGCGGCAAATAAATGAATATGAATGAATGAATGAATACCCTTTCCTTCATACAATCCATACTAATATTACAAATGCGAAAGTAACTCTGTCTGTCTGTTACCTTTTCATGCTTAAACCGCTGAATCGATTGAGATGAAATTTGGTATAGAGATACTTTGAATTCCGGGGCCTTCCCAAAGAGTCCTTACTAAAGATAGTTTTTATCTGGAAATTCATCACCTAAGGGGGTGAAATGGGGGAAGAAAGTTACGATATAAACGAGTTCCGCGCGGACGAAGTCGCGGGCAAAAGCTAGTGAATAATAATAGTTATGTTAAAGAATAGTATATTATGTAAATAAATCTAGTGTTAAATATTTAAAAAAAAACTATTGTGGGTATTTAATTTAGGGTGATCCGAAATTTTTGTCCGTGAGTGTAAATACTGTACATAGATAGCGACTGACTCATACTGTTTATAACATTTTCCCTGTATGTCGTTTGTACGTAAAAGGTGCCTAGGCGCCTTTAAAATCATTTTCCTTCACTGACTCAGAATAAACTTCCTCATTCGAATCTTGATTGCATGACTCGGTGGGAAAGAATTATAGCAATTAAATATGGGACCTATGTCTGATATTAAAGGGCAAAAGCTGATTCATTTACTTTTTACATCATATTATGTAAATACTTCAGTTGTTGTTAAGGCAGTACATGATATCACCTGGTTTGACCTGTTGTCCCACAAACGAGCATTGAGACACCAGCGCGCTGCTGCGCCTCCAACAGCGATGTGTATGACATTTACATGTCATATATGCGGGTGTCACTGTCGCTCTCGTATTGGCCTGACAAGCCACTTTGTGCCGCACTTTAATGGACGCTGCTTAAATCATCTTTTGTAGATGCTACAGGCCATTGATGATGTTAAGGCAGTGCCTATTTTTAGGGTTCCGTAGTCAACAAGCAACCCTTATAATTTCGTCAATGTCCGTCGTGTCCATCTGCGGCTTAACTCTACCAGAAAGATGCAATTCGGCGGGGGTATACAAGGTGTGTTATTCTTAAACAAGGCAGTGGCGGAAAATTTGAAACTACAAGAGATAAGGAAACTTTACTCTTAGGAGTCACAAGACTGAATAACTTAAAAACTCATTCAAAGTTTTCAAATCTGTCAAAAAATCTTGTCTGTCAAAAGTTTGTTTTTTTGCGTAAATTAATAATACTGGACTGGCTGTCATGTAGTACTTATTATTACTTAACATATACAGGCAATCAGAAACATAACTTAACTATGGTCCCACACTAGGCTAGGCCTGTCCAGTGGAAACCAAGACAAATACAGATTAACCGTCCATGCGGCTTAGGATGAAAACAAGACAAAGCAAAAATAGAAAAAAGACAATTATAAACTAACAATTAATTAATTATATAAGGGTGCTTGTCTGCGGTGATGTATGTATATGTGTAGTGGTTGTACGTAATGTATGTGAGTGAATGTTATTATATTACATTAAGGCTCCGCGCGTTCATGGTCTTCTCTTCCTCTCACTGAGCATACGCGTGAGCGAGATGGAAGTGCGTGTTCGAAAGCGCGGATATCATGTTTTTCGGAATATTTCAGAAAACGAGAAAACATTTAAGTAAGTAAGAAAATAAAGTTATTGTTCATTACTTTATGAAGAAGATTATAAAATTTCATCTCTTTCTGATAAAAAATGGAGCAGTAAACTGTAGGTCGATCACGTAACGCATTGTACGAACGTCGGTTAGGTCTAAATGTCACTTTTTATATGGAAAATTGACATTTAAATTGTACCGACGCGCGTTCGGATCGTTACGTGATTACCCCTCTGGTTAAAAGTGAAATAAATAGGGTTGACTTTAGATTTTTTTTTCTCTAGTTTCTTATATTAAAATGGATTTCTACGAAAACTATGCTACTTCTGATATCTTGCAGATTATGACATATATTTTCCGACACGAAAATTGTTACGTTATAATTTATAAACTGGTTACTAAACAACTCATTTTTACCAATATTTGACATGTCAAGCCTTAATGATGCGATATAAAGGCAAATTATTGCTACCACCATCACGACTAAACCTACATTCGTCAGGACCCTTTGTAATGTCGATAAAAATATATAATAAATTGCCGAAAGAATTGAAAGATGAAAATAAAGAGACAGTTTTCATACGCAAATTAAAACAAATGTTACTTTCGAAAACCTACCACTCTTTAAAGGAATATTTAGATGATAAGTTTGTTAATAGAATTAAGTAAAACTAAAATATATAATTAATTAATACTATTTTTTGTATGCTGAATTATATGTACCTAAGTGTCCACCTTCTTATTTGCTGCGCCCAACAGGGTACATGATGTGATACCATACTTTATTTTAAGACCACCTGTATAACCATTATGTGAAATAAATGATTGAGTATTGAGTATGATTGTTTCCTATTGCTTGTAGTTCCGAGATAACAATAGAGATTGGATTTTCATTTTTGTCTCTAGGACATTTGTTAGAGCTCTGTCGTCGCGGCTGTTCGAAACCTCAGGGGAGTAGGTTACTTTCTTTCTTTGTTCGTTTTGTTATTTTAATATTATGTTTCTTTGTTACTTTAATATTATGTTTGTATTTCGTTTAAATGACTTCGTGTTTAAGGCGAGGCCGGTTCAAGATCTGACGAAAAAATTGATTTTTGAGCTTCCAGTGTGTAGAAATAATGAAGAATTCTATTACAGAAAAATTACTGACAAAGAAACAAAGAAGTTTTATAACCGAACATCATCATCCTCCTAGCGTTATTCCCGGTTGTGCCCCTAAAGGGGCTCGGGGTCCGCTTTGACACCTAACATAATATTTAAAAAAATGGCTTGGTAACTCTGTAAAAAAATCTTGAATATCACGATAAAAATAAACTTAAATGTTCGAGATCTCGTAATTTTCAACGACAATCTGCTTTAAAAAAAAGAAAGATAGCTTTTTAATTTTTCTAATTTAATAACCAACAAGATTTTTAAAAAATTATCCAGTATTCCAAAAAACAATTAATATGTACTAAAGAGTGATGTAAAACACTTCCGAACACGCACTTCCATCTCGCTTACGCTTATGCTCAGTGAGAGGGAGAGAAGACCAGGGACCTGCCTCGCCTTAAGTATATATAATTTTTGGCTCAATGTACTTAACAGACATTACATTTGAAATAATAGTTTCCTGGACATAATACTGGATGTAAGATAAAATTATTTCTATGAAACCCTGTATACATCTACAAATTCTACAATCACATGAAAATGCCGTATGTCATAGTCTTAGTTACAGAAAGGGAGGTCTAAACCTTCATACGTGTACACCTATAATACTCCAGGCAAAATACGGTTTTGAAAAACATTAATTTATAATAGCGTTTTTTTTCTTTCCATCATTTTAAAACATTATTCTAAGATGCTTTATTCAAGAATCCAACAAACTTTCCATCCGGAAGTATTTATATAGATTTAAATAAAACATGATATGTTTTTTTTTATTATTTATCTTGAATATTATAAAGCAAATGTAAATGAACCAAAATAAAGATAAAACCATTTATTCATATTTTTTCTGACTTTTCAGAAGCTACTTAAGTTATCCTTTTTTTGATGTCTGAAATTTTGTTGGATTTTGTCGATAGGTAACTATTTAATTGATAATGTATCCATTACAAAGAAAAAATCAGCTATTATAAATTATTTCCAAATTTGAAATTTTTTCCGTACAAGTTGTCAGTTCATTGCCTGGACTATATAACAACTGGCCTACTCTACTGTCCCCCATGCAATAGAGTTTTTAAGAGTAAGTTTGGCCTAGCCAGCCACATCAGAGCTCATCACAATAGGGCAAATCCGTAACTGCTAGGGTCGCCGTCATTGAAATCGATGAGAAGGAATATGTATAATATACATATATCGAGTATATTATATTAAAATATACTTATATACAGAAAGGGAGCCTAACCGGCATATCTCAGTATGGGGAGATGTGACGTCTGAAACTAGACGAAATAGGTTTTGCAGCGCCTAGCGCGTATCTCGTCATGTCACATGGTTGTCGTGATATCCTCATTACTCCTCAAGTATTTTAAAGGTAGGCTTGGCCCTCCAAACCGACACGTCCTGATCGATCAGGCCCCGTAGCATGGATCACGCGATAAGTGACATGATAGAGCATCCGTCCCTGGCTGACACCGTTCGATAGAACGAGACGACGCGCTTATCTTGTCACTTATCGCGTGATCCATGCTACGGGGCCTGGTCACCCTGTCTTTAACCATTTGATTTTTAGGGTTCCGTAGCCAAATGGCAAAAAACGGAACCCTTATAGATTCGTCATGTCTGTCTGTCTGTCTGTCCGTCCGTATGTCACAGCCACTTTTTTCCGAAACCATAAGAGCTATACTGTTGAACCGCATTAAGATTTTTACACAAAAATTGAAAGAAAACATTAAGTTTTAGGGGTTCCCCATACACAGAACTGAAACTCAAAAAATGTTTTTTCATCAAACCCATACGTGTGGGGTATCTATGGATAGGTCTTCAAAAATGATATTGAGGTTGGTTCTCTATTGGAAGGCATAAAGTCATTTGTACTATTATTGTTACGCATAATTGCTTTTCGCCGAAATAGTGATGTGCATAATTCTCATTACGCATAATTATATACGCATAACATTAAAAAGCATAAATACTGAAAGCATAATCTTCATGAAGACTAATGTCAAATAGCATAAGCACAAATAGGCATAATAATCAATTGGCATCATATTAAAATGCGTAACAAAAAAAAGTTATGTACAAATGGCTCATATAGTAATAAAGTGATCCCTATCTACCCGTTCAAAATCCCTGAAATTTAGATTTTAGCCTATGGTTTTCTTAGTAGTAAATTGCCTAATTTTCATTAGTAGTAAGTTTTAATAAAAGGTTTTTCCGCTATTTTATAAAAAAAAAACCTCGAAGACGAAAGCGGGAGCAAGGCGGGAGCCTTGCTCCCGCTTAGTGAAGTCTAGGTTAGAAGATGGAAGCGGGAGCTTCCATCTTCTAACCTATCTGCAATCCGAGTCGGTTTTGCCACTAAGCCCCTGTTCCCTAGTACTTACGCTACGATCACTCTCATTGATTGATCTCAGAGAAAAGGGAGTCTTCGAGGTTATTTTTTTTTTATAAAATAGCGGAAAAACTAATAATATGACAATAACTAAACTGAATTTTATTCATTTATAAAACTGAAATTATGGATTATGAGATAATGAGAGATATACCAAATAATTATTAGCCCAAACAATAGTATGCGTAATGTGTATTCGGCCAATAAAGATAAGGTCAACTGAAATTATGCTATTAGCGTAGTATGCCAAAAAAGTAGTAGGCCAAAGTATTATTATGCAACAGTATTATTATGCCAATATAAATTATGCCAAATCAATTATGCGAAACTATATTAGTCAAAAAAAAATTATGCCAATGAAGGGGATCCCTTGAGGTTTCTAATATGATTTTTTTCTAAACTGAATAGTTTACGCGAGAGACACTTCCGAAGTGGTAAAATGTGTGTCCCCCCCCTGTAACTTCTAAAATAAGAGAATGATAAAACTAAAAAAAATATATGATGTACATTACCATGCAAACTTTCACCGAAAATTGGTTTGAACGAGATCTAGTGAGTAGTTTTTTTTTAATACGTCATAAATCGTAAACCGCAATTTATTTTACGGAACCCTTCATGTGCGAGTCTGACTCGCACTTGGCCGCTTTTTAGTTTTAGTGTTTCTTGAGCCTAGCTTACAAACTGCAGCACGCAAAGCGCAAGTTGGCGCGCGAGCTCTCTCGCAGCGACATAGAATATCCGTCTCTTTCTAATTAGAATACTTAGAGAGAGACGGATAGACTACCTCGCCGCGAGAGAGCTCGCGCACTATCTTGTTCTCTCCGTGCAGGGCGCAATCAGGATAACGCTGAGATGCTGGGGACATTGTTTAACAAAAGTATCGATTCAAATGTTATTTATTACTTTAGAAAGGTATTCGCCTAATTACACAATCTTATCCGATACCGGATTAGTTATCTTAACGCCCAACGGCAAAAGGGCATAACTCAAAAATGTACCCATTGTTAGAGAGATATAATTCCAAAGAGTCATTTCTCCTAGAATATTTCTCCGATTTTCATAAAGTTCCTCTAAAGGAATTTATGATTTTTCAGGGTATTACTTACCTAACCTCATCATCATCATATCAGCCGAAAGACGTCCACTGCTTGACATAGGCCTCCCCCAAAGAGTTCCAAAGTGACCGGTCCTGCGCCACCCGCATCCTAACCTAACCTTATATTATACTAAATCCAAATTTTCGTTTAGTGGAAAATGGAGTTCGAAAATATGACCCTTTCAGACAAAAGGCTCGCCTCAATGTAAGTGTGTTTATCAGTCACACCAGAAAAAAATACTCGAAATGAAAATTACTACGCTATTCTGTGTAAAAAAGCAAATCACGTCTATAAACAAGCCTAGTACATTCACATAAAAAACAGTTGCATACGGACGATAGATAAATACAGTACTTTTTCTCTTTTGTTAAAATGAGGCCAAACTTTGACCTAAAAACAGGAACCTGACAATTTTCTCGCATTTACAAGTAACATAAGTGAGAAAACTCGTTTTTCTTTTTACACATTTTTTACATTCATTTTTACAGCGACATAAAATTTTCGCGTCATCTTTATGGATAATCAAGTCTTTCACAACATTACGGAGCGTTTTTGCAAAGCGACACTGTTCAACTTCAGCTTATGCCTTTTATCGCAAAGTTTTTAAATTTAATGTCAAGCGAATTTATGATTTTCGGTAAATGTGCTTCTGAGTTTCTAACCCCCGACGGAAAAAGAAAGGGAGTTATAAGTTTGACATGTGTCTGTCTGTCTGTGGCATCGTATCTCCTAAACGAGTAGACCGATTTGAATGCGATTTTTTTATCCGAAAGCGGACGTGATCTAGATGGTTCTTAATTACGTTTCAATACAATCGGTTCAGCCGTTTTTGAGATATTGAACTTTGAAATGAAAATGTCGGGAGTTTTTCAACTTTTCTAAGTTGTAGTTGTGTATACATACATACATACATACAATCACGCCTTTATCCCTAAAAGGGGTAGGCAGAGCACACGAAACTTGTGTTCCAGAGCCACTTTTAGCATAAATGTGGGTATATTTATTTTATTATGGCTTTACATACATAAAAGGGGTTGGCAAAGCACATGAGATCTGGGGGCATGGCAGTGCCCCCGCCAAGTCGAGCAAAACAAAGAGGCACGGCCGTACCATCCTTTTCTCGAAGCCATTCAGGCCATTTTCAACATCCTGTAATTTTGTGCTGGCTAAAGCTAGAACCCTGAATTTTCAGGAACATGTAGGGCATAATATGGCTAACATACAATATCAATAACATTCAATTTGAACTTTTAGTTTAATAACTATTGTCCGTCAAAGTTCGTTAGTTTTGTCACTGACATTACTCACTGACAATGATCACGCTAATTCTAAGGTACTTCTAGCAGACCCACAAGCTCCAAATTTCAAATGTAATTATTTTTTAGCCTAAAATCTCATGAAAAACCTAAAAACATTGCAATTTCAGTCACGTTTCAGAGATATATATATAAACTGCATAAGTAAGTTTGTAATCCTATAAAATACATGCGATTACAAAGTTCTTTCCTGCAAAACTATACAAACGTTATTTGCGGTTGGTAAAATAACACTCCCATAAAAAGTCTACAAAAAGAAATGAGATCCCATAAAAAACATTCCATGTAAAAAATAGGCCAAGTCTCGAAACTCTTTCACAGTAAAAAGTGGTGAGATATTTCGTAGAGCCAAGTCAGGCATTCTTATTAATCTTTATTTGCTTGCGAAATAAAATTTTGTAGCTTGGCTATCACACTTACATAGTTTTAGGTACCTATGCAAAAATTAGTAAATGCAGTAAAGTTGTGTGATTCCCAAGTTGCAGAATTTTATTTAGCAAGCAAATAAAGATTAATAAGAATGCCTGACTTGGCTCTACGAAATATCTCACCACTTTTTACTGTGAAAGAGTTTCGAGACTTGGCCTATTTTTTTTTTTTTTTTTTTTTTTTTTTTTATTCATATTAAAAGAAAAAAGATACAGTACAAAATTAATAGACGCGTACAGAAACCTGTTTAAGGTTTATGCGTGACGCGAATGTATCGCAACGCTCACAACAGTAATATCATGATCCTAATATAGGTAATTACAATATATTATTATTATGTAGGTATTGTATTTAAACTCCAGCAACTACACCTCGCTGTCTGTTCTCGTTAGATAGAATCTTTTTAATGCGATCTTGCACGACTTTTTGTCTGCAAGGACACTTGTGTGTATATCTTCTGGCATATTATTTAAAAAGTTAGGTAGCATGTACTCCCACGTCCTCTTACCATATACATTTATGTAGTTAGGCATAATATATCTAGTTTGGTAGTCTAATTTACGTAATTGTTTATGCCTACATCGGGTTTTTAACAATTTTATTTTATCATAGTTTTCTAGAACTATTGACATATCAAGCTTGTTAAAAATTTACATTACTTTGCAGTATTTAAATACACTGGACTCGTCCTTAAGTTTATTTTTCATGTATGTAGGTACAATAGTTTTGAGTATGCTCAATTGTAGCTTGTAGATGCAGCCTATGTTGGTTTTATATGTACGCCCATAACTACTTGAGCCATAGCTTATTATTGAATCGGCTAGCGATAAATATAGCAGTCTTAATATATTATACGGTATTTTATATTTTAGTATGTTCATTTTAGCACGTAATGATCTCAACTTGTTACACCGTTTCACCGATGAAATTGGCTGAAATTTTTCTCCTTTTATTATGTACAGTTTATGAAATTCCACCCTGTATTATCAACATGAGGCTTCCAGTTGAAACTTTTGTCGATGACGAGGCCCAGGTATGTGTGGTGGTCCACCAGCTCAAGCGGTGCGCAAGCGCACGCCGCGGGCCGGCCATGCAAGCAAGTGTGCGAGTGGGCTAGGATTATAGGGCTGTCAGTTTTGATGTATGGGGAGTGTACATGCAGAATTTTGGTTTTTTTTGCGTTGATAACCAGACCCACATCGTGCGCCCAATTACATAGAATATCGAAATTACATTGCATCATCGCCTCAGCCTCGTTTACATTTTTACCGTATGTGACCAGGCAAGTATCGTCTGCAAATTGAAATACCGAGCCCTCAGTGAAAAGGTTACACATATCGTTCACGTAAATTAAGTATTCGGTAGGGCCCAAAATTGACCCTTGGGCTGTTGCTCGTAGAGTAGGGATAGGGTCACTATCCTGTCCGTTTACGCGTACCACGGTGTTACGATTTGTGTGATAGTTCTGGAACCACTCCAGCAGGGGGCCCCGTATACCAACCTGTTTTAATTTTGAAAAAAGCGTGGAATAGTTAAACGTACACATGTACGTTTACATGGAATGTTTTTATGGGATTAGATTTTCAAAAACATTTCTAGCAATTGCAGTTTTAAAGATGAAGAAAAAAAATTGCCATATTATATCCAACCAAACACACTTTTTTTTTGACTTAATTAATAATAATTTGCAGCCACTTGTTGTACGCAAAGTGTTTACTTTTTTCGTAAAATGATGATTTAAATCCATACTAATATTATAAATGCGAAAGTGTGTCCGGCTGTCTATCTGTCTGTCTGTCTGTCTATTACATCATCAGTATCATCACGCTTAAACGGCTGAACCCATTTAAATGAAATTTGGTATATACATAGTTTGAGTCCCGGGAAAGGACATAGGATAGTTTTTATCCCTAGTATCATCCCTTAAGGGGGTGAAATGGGGGGTAAAAGTTTGTATGGAGCTACACAAGTTCCAGGCAGACGGAGTCACGGGCAGAAACTAGTATTAAAATATAGTTAATAACTCAGCCATTAAAATTAAAATTTGCTACTTACATTGTTGTTATCTTGTGGGCGAATTAAAATATTAACGCAAGTGATTATACGATTTTTTACTGATAATAATGATAAGCAAATAGTTTATTATCAAAAATAATTGGACCATCACCGAACCAACATGTGTAAGTGTTTACGTTTAAGGATTTATAATATAGATTGTTTTAATAATTATTCGCAAAGACAGTGATTATTTTCTTAAGTATTAGACATAGACAGGTTTAGGTATTTTAGGTTCGCGTCTTATGCATAAAATTCCATTACAGACAGCCTATACAAACAATGTCAAAAAGGGGGACAACGTCTTTCATGGCTCAAGCCAATGCAGGCAGTTTATATAATTATATTATGTGAATATTAATACATTATTGATTATATTGTCCTTATTCAATAAAACCAGGACGAATCACTTTCATACATTCCACTGTCAAAGACGAGTCTTCACGTTTCGGGATTACCGCGGGGAAAAACGTCAAGAACCCAAATTGTGGTTTTTCCGTCCTTTTTCCACTAACGTCGCATGCGAGATAAACGTGAGACAAATGAGTAATTCCGGTGACAGTACCTACTCTCACGCAAATGTTTTAATTATTTGTATGCTACGCCTAAGAACTAGCTTGATTTTTTGTAAGAATAAGCATTTTTTAGGGTTCCGTAGCCAAATGGCAAAAAACGGAACCCTTATAGATTCGTCATGTCTGTCTGTCTGTCTGTCCGTCCGTATGTCACAGCCACTTTTTTCCGACACTATAAGAGCTATACTGTTGAAACTTGGTAAGTAGATGTATTCTGTGAACCGCATTAAGATTTTCACACAAAAATAGAAAAAAAACTTTAAGTTTTGGGGGTTCCCCATACTCAGAACTGAAACTCAAAAAAAAAACCCATACGTGTGGGGCCCATATCTATGGATAGGTCTTCAAAAATGATATTGAGGTTTCTGATATGATTATTTTCTAAACTGAATAGTTTGCGCGAGAGACACTTCCAAAGTGGTAAAATGTGTGTGTGCCCCCCCCCCTGTAACTTCTAAAATAAGAGAATGATAAAACTAAAAAATATATATGATGTACATTACCATGCAAACTTCCACCGAAAATTGGTTTGAACGAGATCTAGTAAGTAGTTTTTTTTTAATACGTCATAAATCGTAAACAGCACTTTATTTTACGGAACCCTTCATGTGCGAGTCCGACTCGCACTTGGCCGCTTTTTTATCGGATTAGAGGTTCCGAAGTTTACCTTCTAAATACAAATTTATCAATCTCCTAAATTGTACATGTTATAGCTTGTTTTTGCTTTTCTAATTAGGTAAGTATACTAATTTGAATTTCGTTCCAAACATGATACATACAATGTATACTATATACTTAGTCAGTTATTTGTAAGAAACAAAACATTTGAATTCATTTAAATGCCACATTTTATACTAAGAACATTGATTTGATACAGCCAGCCGCGAAGTTGATAGGAATATTTTCTAATTGAATATATGCGAGCGAAAAACCAATCGATATTTTAATAGTGCATCATTGTAAAACTCACAAAACAAAACAAGTTATTTTTCACCTCAGCAGCTCGAACAAGCATATTTTGCTGCGTGAAAACAGTGAGCAAAATGCGATTTTGCTCACTCCGTGAGTCAAAGTAGCTTTTTAATTTTGATATCGAGCACTGGTGACACATCATAGTGTTACCTACGTTATGTAAGTACGTAGATGTCGATTGAAACGAACGCTGGCGTAAAAGCCTAGCGATATATTTTTTAACGTGACGATGTTCTCACTGCTGAGGTGAAAAGTGTTATGTATCACACGAGAGCAAAGATATTTGCATCTCGTGCCTTTGAGTCCCTCACTACGCTCAAGATTCTAATTTTGAATCACTCGCTACGCTCGTGATTCAAATATAGAACCTTTCGCTTGCTCGGGACTCAACATCAACACTCGCAGCAAAAATCTACTTTGCTCTCTTGTTGAACAAATAACTATTGTTTGGTTATTTTCTTATCAGTTTTAATCAGTAACACTTTACCAATTAACAATACAAACTAAAAGGGAAATTACATGAATAGGGTTATGTTTATTTAAAGTGTATCGCGAGTATAGCGACTCATGGGATTACCGTATAATTACGATAGGGTCTCGCAATTATAGATAATCCCAGATAATTCCGGATAATTCCAGATAATACTCCTCACACGGCCGGTTAAATGGACTTCATGGGAGTACATATATTATAATAATGCGTGCAAATGTTTATTTTAGTTTGTATAATACTAATGTATACCCACTTGGCAGCGCGTGAAAATTTTCGATGGGCAACCCGGAACAAAAAAAATGCATGATAGTGTCTAGAGTATATAACTATAGGCTTGCCTAAAAATAAATTCTAGTCAAGCCGGTGGAATGGGCTTGTATGAGAGCTCCGCTGCTGGTATATCCATACTAAATAATATATTATGTTAATATTGTAACTCTGTCTGTCTGTCACCTTTACACGCTTAAACCGCTGAGTCGATTGAGATGAAATTGTGTATCGACATAGTTTGAATCCCGGGAAAGGGCGTAGGATAGTTTTTATCCTGGAAATCATCAACTAACGGATTACTCCGTTGGGGTGAAAGTTTGTGTCGAGCTACAATATAGACGAGTTCCACGCGGACATAGTCGCAGTCAGCAGCTAGTTAATATTTTGAAACTAACAAACACACCTCCTTCCAGGGCTTCCAGGTCTGATCCTCCTCCTGACTTCATCAGCTTGGGCTTTACGAGACCTGGAACCTCCAGCCCCCGCCCGCGTCTCCAGGAATGACCCTGCTGAGGGCTGGCTGAACGTGCGGCTGAACCACTTCAAGGCCAGCCATAATGACAGCTTCCCTATGGTAGGAACTTCATCATCTTCTTCATCTTAGGGATCAAGAATGCATGCTGGAGACCAGAGTCTACCTGCCACCTATCGTCTTCCACTCCTCAGCAGGCAGGACTATTTCGATGGCATAATGAAGGAGTTTGCCTACTCTAGTCCGAGAATTGGCGTAGGTACTAGTTTTTGTGCAATTACCAAGTTCCATCTGACGTTCCCATCCACTCCTTATACATTAAAACGACCTTTTTATTGTGTCAGTACTGTCAGTCTAGTCAACGACTTAACGTCTAGCTTTTCGTTATGTTTTGGAAGTTTCAATGGCAACTAGAGCCAACCCAATCCGCCTATTTTCATAACTGCAAGAATATAGGAAACCCAATTATCTTTTTGATCCCAGCAGTCAGAGTTATTCCCGAAGAAGTCTGGGGTCTATCTGCTGCCTAGTCTCAAAATTGGCGTAGTAACTAATTTTTGAGGAAGTGTCTTAACGAGAATCAGAATTGGCGTAAGCTGTTGCCTTATTTAAGAATAAGCTTAGGCACCAGTGTTGCCTTATTCAAGAATGTAGCGCACTGGTTAAGATGTACTTTTATTGGCTGACTGAACTGAACTTTTTTGACTGGTAGAGAATGCCATACGGCATTAAGCCCGCTATTTGTACCTTCTTTGTGCAATAAAGTACAAATAAATACTTTTCGGTCCTGCTGCGCCACCCGCATCCAGCGGACACCCGCGACCTTTACCAGGTCATCAGTCCACCTTGTGAGGGGCCTACCCACGCCTCGCCTTCCGGTACGTGGTCGCCACTCGAGAACCTTTCCACCCCAACGGCCATCGGTTCTACGTGCAATGTGCCCCGCCCACTGCCACTTAAGTTTACCGATTCGGAGGGCTATATCGGTTACCTTGGTTCTGCCGCGGATAGCCTCATTTCTGATGCGATCAAGCAGAGAAACTCCCAATATAGCCCTCCCCTTTGGCACTCTTTGGGGGAGGCCTATCCAGCAGTCCAGCAGTGGACGTCTTTCGGCTGATGATGATGATGAAATACTTTTCAATCCCTTTTAGCGCTACTACTATAACGACGAGTTCGCCACCCCCGACCACGCCAACATCGTGATCTTCGTGGGCGGCGAGTGGGCAATCAACCCGGCGTGGACGCAGGGCGGGCTCGCCTACGAGCTCGCCGAGCTGACGGGGGCGGCGATCTTCTATACCGAGCACCGGTATTATGGGGACACTAGGCCGAGCGCGTAAGTACTTAACCTTATAACCCTAATAGACTGTTCAAACTACGCCCTTTGTCGTCGTGCGACGCGAAACTAGCAAGAAAAACTAGTAAGAGATAATACAGCGGAATGTAATATATTCGGAGCTGCCTAACTGAGGAAGTACCTTCACAAGAAGACCGCAGTAAGATCCACTTTGACACCTAATCCCATGATTTGGCATAGGCACTAGTTTTACGAAAGCGACTGCTATCTGACCTTCCAACCCAGAAACTAGACCTTATGGGGATTAGACTGGTTTCCTCACGATGTTTTCCTTCACCGAAAAGCTGGTAAATATACTGTACAAAGGTAAGTTCCGAAAAACTCATTGGCAGCCGCATGCCTGAACCGTAGCTTGGAAATACTATAAAGAATTAAAATATATGTTCTACTTCTACCCAATAAAGATAAAAAAAACATTTAAAAACGCGTGAACAAACGGTTATGGATATAACTAAATCTCTCCAATAAAATTAGTCTTGGTGCATCAGCCGAAAGACGTCCACTGCTGGCACTGAGCAAAATGAAATAGGCCTCCCTCAAAAAGTGCCACAATAACCTGTCTGCATCCTTCTGCGACCTTTACCAAGTCATCAGTCCACCTTGTGCGCAGTCTACCCACGCTGCGCCTTCCTTGGTACGTGGTCACCACTCCTTCACCTTTTCGCCCCAACGGCCATCGGTTCTACATGCAATGTAGCCACTGCCAAGCTTAGCAGACTGTTGAAAACTATCCACTAGAACACTTGGTCATTGGAGACTTAATAAGCACTTTATAGCAGCATTTATCAGGATCAAGTGGAACAAGGAATTAGCCCAGTTCAGCAAAGCCTTTGAAATATGCAGCCTGCTTTAATGCGATCTTAGATTTATGTACTCAAGACTCTGGGAGCTTCTTTGTAAATAAGTTATAGGGAGGACAAACTATTATATCGGTAAAAACGCGGCGATTTATCATGGTGTTGTTTAATTTATACCAACGCGAACAAATTGGTTCTAGATTCCATTTGCCTTAATGGCAAGGGACTTCCCTAATTTATTGTTTACTGTTTTATTCTGATTTAGAAAGACACGGAGTCATTAAAATAGGGGTAGCTGGTATGTCAAATTTGTTTTTCTCAAATCGGGAATTCGGGACTCTGTGCGGTAATTGCGTTTATTTTCGAAAGAGAGTTAGGGCATATCAACTGTCATTTTTACTGCATGCTGTCAGCATTAAAAAAATGCAAGTGTATAACTTCAGTTACTTTAATTTGTCAAATTTCTCAAGCTCAAGAGCTGATAAAATATCGCAGTATAAGATGGTCTGGCATCTTTATAAAGTTGATAGGTGGCAGTAGTGTATGCAACGTGTGGCCCATATGGCTTTAATGCTCACAAAGCTGCCCATTCGCGACGGCTCCAAAAAGCCGAACGGAGCAGCGATGCGCCAAAATCGGCACATGAATGTCGAAACGGTCGTGAATATCGAAAATCAATTAGTGTAAGGCCTGAGTGGCCGCTCGGAGCGGAGCGTTCGGCGGGGCGTGCAGCTGGGCGGGCGAGCGTGCATTTGCTTTGTGCAGCGTCTACTCAGGACACCAGTATGAGTTTCATTTGTTTAACATGCTCGCCCCGCGTCCTCGCACGCCCAACTCGACCGTCCACTGAGGCACTTAGTCGGACGGTTAACGGACACATCCATTTGGACAGACCTCTCATTAGGAACAGAAATCGCGATCCTCAGCAGTAAGCGACCAATGTCGTCGAAGTGACAAGTCTGCCCCTCCCTGGCTATACAAGGCATTTATAAATCCCCCCAGACTCGCTCCGCTAATCAAGTCTAAATTAATTTAACAAGAGATGAGATTGATTATTAACAACTGCTGCTTCCTGCGTCTCAGCTAATTTAGATGTTAGGAGCTGTAATTAGATTACTAACTTTGTGTAAAATATACTTGAAATAGTATATACTAATGTAGAGTTAGTGCATGTGAAATATAAGTTTTAGCTTTGTAAGTTTGTATGTAGGTGGTAATCTCCGAAACTACTCGTCCGATTATTATAAGATGCCCCAAGTACCTACATAAAGTTGACTTTTGGAATGAGCTTAAGCTATATTTTAACCCACGGATTTGCCTTTTTTTACAAAACGTGGGCAAATTCGCGCGGTCAGCTAGTATTTTTTTTTTTTGAAGACCACTTTGGCCTAGAGTAATGCTTTTCTTTCATGTTTAAGAAGGAAAGAAAGAAAGTATTTATTCCTGCCAAGAAACATGACAACACTTCCATCTTCATCTGTTTCTATTATTATCTTTTGAATAACAGAGTCATGGAACAGGGGTGTTCAGTCCTTGCCTAATGCTAGGAACTGAACGTGGCCTCACGATTTCGTGGGTCTGATTTATGCCAGTAATGCAGGCTTGCTACAAAATATGATTCACTTACTGGATTCCCGGCGACACGATATTTGTCAAGTCTGTCTAGCTTCCGTCAAGGTCCAGTCAAAGTCAAGTTAAATCAAGTCTCCCAAGCTGCCTCCGGGGCCGTGTGGTTCCCCGAGCTGTGCAACAATGTGGGGTCCGTATCCCAGGCGCCAAATCTCCCGGCACTTTTATCACCAAATGTTCTGTTTTCACCAAAACGACTCGGGCCTTCAGGTCACCAACACGAGTCTCGAAACACTTCACCAAATATTGAAACAAAACACTCGCGCCTTGTCCTCAAAACGAGCGATTACAACCAAAAAACAGCACGTCGTTTACCGAACTCTTCCATGTGTGCGTGAAAATTTTTGACAAGTGGCCTCTGATGTGTCCCTATTTGACAGGCAAACAATGTTGCCACCTTGCAAACGAAAATGGGCGCGTTCACGGCGCGGCCCACAAAATATAGGGTCCGACAAACGTTCGGCCCGAACAGGAGGGGTATCATGCTAGCACGCCAAATTTTTAATGTGGTTTCGGATCCCAGATTTTTTAAATTATGTTCAAGAGGTCGTAGAGTCTAACCCTCACTACGAGTGTATAATGTCTTTAAGTAGGTAGTTTAAGTAACAAATGACTTCTTTCCTAAAAATATATATTTAGTCCGTCGGTTAGATTATTTATCAAAATATATTTGACACGTATTTTTTATTTTGTCAATCAAACAAAACAATATGAAGATATAGCCCGTTAAAGTTCAACGTGACGTCACATTATGGCACACTTTTTTGGGTTCCGTAGCCAAATAGCAGAAAACGGAACCCTTATAGATTCATCATGTCTGTCTGTCTGTCTGTGCGTCCGTATGTCACAGCCATTTTTTCCGAAACCATAAGAGCTATAATAATATAATGTTGAAACTTGGTATGTAGATGTATTCTGTGAACAAAAATAAAAAAAAACATTAAGTTTTAGGGGTCCCCATACACAGAACTGAAACTCAAAAATTTTTTTTTCATCAAACCCATACGTGTTGGGTATCAATGGATAGGTCTTCAAAAATGATATTAAGGTTTTTAATATAGATTTTTTCTAAACTGAATAAATTGCGCGAGTGACACTTCCAAAGTGGTAAAATGTGTGTCCCCCCCCCCCTGTAACTTCTAAAATAAGAGAATGATAAAACTAAAAAAAATATATGATGTACATTACCATGCAAACTTCCACCAAAAATTGGTTTGAACGAGATCTAGTAAGTAGTTTTTTTTAATACGTCATAAATCGTAAACCGCAATTTATTTTACGGAACCCTTCATGTGCGAGTCCGACTCGCACTTGGCCGCTTTTTAGCATAATTTGACGTCACGTGGAACTTTAATGGGCAATATCTTCACCATTTTTTTGTTTGATTGACAAAATAAAAAATATGTGTCCAACATTTTTTGATAATCTAACTGACAGGCTAAATAAAAATTTATTTTTTTATCCCGGAAAGTACATAATTTTAATTTTACCCCGCGGGTTTGTCTGCGTTCTTTGCAATCAATCTCAAATCCATCTTTTTGCAAATCTCTTTTCTTTCTTTCTTTCAATACGCGGCTCAAGTCGCTCGGGCAGCTTGTTAGGAAACAAATAAAGAAAACAAAGAAAGATCAAATACCTCTATATCTTTTAAGGTCTCTGTTCTAGTAGTAAAAAAAAAAAAATCTAAAATGACTACGTTACATAAGTTATTTGATATCAAAATATGTATTCATTTGAATGGCGTTTGGTTCCAAGGGTCTAATCATCTCAAAGTGTTGGAAAAAGTGCTCCTAGCGACACGAAAACGCAAAAATGAAATTACCAGTCCAACCGGAACGTACCTTCAGCTTATCTTTCACTTATATCTTTTCAAAGGAAAGTCCCGGCTTTTTCAATCAATGCCGGTGGAAAAGAAACGATCCGCTGCCAAGTTGGCAGCATTTCGGCGAGGCTTTGATTTTAAAACGTTTGAAAACACGTATAGTGAATTCACCTAAATCTGAAGAATATCAAACGAATTTACGTCTTGTTATGTAAAATAATGATCATTTAATGTGAAAGCATATTTTACCAATCATGATATTAATTTTATTTGGCGTTGAAACCTTGGGGCCATGGGGCCAAGTGCACGTCGGCTATACAAGGATTTGGCGACGCGCCTAATAGAGGCATCGGGTGACCAGAGGGCTGGCCACTATTTCGCACAGCGTGTTAGTATCGCTATACAGCGAGGAAATACGGCCAGCCTTCTGGGCACCTTGCCTATTGACGGCGACTTAGGCCAATTTTTTTACCTTTAGGTTAAGTTTTATATTGTTGTTTTTATTAATTGCCTTGTTATACGATTAAATAAATCTCCATTTTATTAATAATAATAATATTATACAAACTAAACTACTTATTAAAAACACATAACTTGAATATAAAACTAAAAACTTGCTATGTTGATAAAAACTATAAGTCACTGTACTCTTTCAATTTCGTTGTTTACCTTTCACTATGCCGTAGATGCTTTCCCCTACATACGGGGAAAACCACGGGATTGGTTAGCACGTAGCGATTCTTGGCAGTAAATGTGTTAAAAAACAAGTTTTTTTTTTTATTTAAAGTTCCAAATAATGTATACTTATCGCAGAGTTTCATAATTAGGTGCTAAAGCCATTAGTGGCTTATTTACAGCTATAGTTCGGTCTAACTATTTACTAAGTAGGTATGTTAGTTTACATTCACAAATATTTTTACAAAACGTGACTTAATCACATAATTATAATTGGCTTACTTATTAGAACCTCTCAGAGGTATAGTAAAAATAATGTGTGTGAATCGTGACAGTTTACAATGTTTACATCAATATAGGTATGTACTTACATTCCGTTTACTGTATCACTGATGAACAATAACTTGGTTGGTTACAAGGCGTAATCATAGTTGTTGCTTGACATATAATACTTGTTTACATATTTAGCTGATATAGGGTTGGATAGGTATAAATCTTGTATGTGTTTTGGGAGACTATTTATTATTTTTTAAAGCATGTAATGATTGGTTCTCATGCCGTAAACGTGTTTCATTGCTGGTAATAAAAATCTGTGTGCATTAGATAAACTCCTTAGCCTATTGTAACGGTGGTATTCATTCAAGTTGGTAATGTATTTATATTCTTCCTTGAGTATGGAAAGTTTGACCATGTTTTGCGCGGGAAGTACCTTACAATATTGGAAAAAGTGAAAGTAGTTATTAATGTAAGTTATTTTTATAGTTTTCGGTATGATATTTTTTAATATACTTTTCTGTAGATTAAATATATTGGCTAGATTGGTTTTGTACGATCTTCCATAGGCTGCTGAGACCGTATCGTATAACCGAATCTGCTAAAGCCAGATATAACATTCTTAAGGTGTTGTATGGGATGTGTGTGATGTGTGAAACAATAAAATGTGTAAAATTTGAATTGGTGCGTTATTCACTCCAAATGGCAGGCCAGATAACCATAATTGCCCATGGTGCGTTCTGATGGTCGTACATGTCATCTCGTGGACGTGAAATGACTTTAAATCTGACAACGCACGTTTTAATGGATTTGGGATTTCCCTAATACCTTTAGAAAATAATTTATTTAAATGTAAACGAGGAGTTTCCTCCCCCAGACCAAGAGTCATAATGCATATTCCATTCTAACATAGAGGTACCTATTTCTGTGTATTCCTCGAAATATAATAGTTTGTTAGCACTAACCTATTATTATTAGTTCAGGATTGTAATCAGCCTGCCAAGCTGACAATACTCACATATACTGCATACAACGTGCGTTGTTAATATACCCGTTACGTTCAAACATTAACCAGAGGGTATGTTTGGCGCATACCTTTCATTTCATGTAAATGTGGTTCACGTGCTCGTTTGCACGCACGCTTAACTAACTGTCAGACTAAGCGCATAAAATACATTGATTTAAAATTGGAATACAAAGCGTATGGTTCAGATTGACCTCTTGGCTAGTCGTCGTGTATTGACGACCGTGTTATCGGCTGAATCTGTGTTACGCGCCAGGCTGCGTGTCACACCGAACTGTAAGGGCTGTACTCTCTACTAACTAAATGTATTACGTATTGTAACACTCATTGATTCAGAGTTCATGCACTCTCTTTCGTGAATCATAACATCAGGCAACAAGAACAGTAACGATATCCCCGTCACATCTATACAAAGAAAGCGCCAAACAACAATACAATTCATGTTCCTCCTAGCGTTTTTTGCCGGTAGTATCTAATAGGACCCGGGTTCGCTTTGGCACCTAAACCTTAGATTTAGCGTAGGCATTTATTTTACAAAAGCGACTGCCATCTGACCTTCCAACCCAGAGCGAAAACTAGACAGTACAATTCAATTACGCTTTATTGCACACCTCACACAAACAATGCAGTTACGAGAGATATTGAGCGACGGTAGAGGTAAAGCAGCAGGCGTTATATCGCTAAAGAGCGATTTCTTCCACACAACCTACAATTAACAATACTAGACGTAGTTGGAGTTAGATCGGTTTCCTCAAGATGTTTTCCTCTACCGAAAAACTACTGTTAATTAACAAATGATACTCGTAATTACCACTCGCTAGAATGTTAACAATTAATTGACACATTACCAACTACTCATCCATAAAAATGCTAATCACGTTCACCATAAACCATGACGCTGACAACAGCTAGCTTAGTTTCCCACGACCCAGGAAAAATCTGCACGTCGTCATCTAGTACAGGAAAACTAGAAGGAAATCGTTTTTTGAAAAACTGGATTCCCGTTTGTGAATGAACCTGTACGGTGACATGTTGTTGTTATTGTTCTTGTCCTAGGATTTGCAACCGTGTTATTATGCAGTTTTATTGTGCTACGTGCGACCGATTATTTAAGAGTGAGTTCGGTCGCGCAACCAAGGCTCACGCCCGCGACTATTGAGCAGGGGTTGATGTCAATCAAGCGTCAATTAATGCTTAGTACATAATACGGGGTGAGCCCTGTAACAGGAGCAAATATTAAAAGGACGCTTCCTTCGAGCCCCCCATACTTGTAAAACAATGTGCTCAAGAATTAGCCGATCCTTTGTCACTACTGATAAACCAATCATTTGAAGAAGGTACTTTCCCAGACCTCCTAAAAACATCTATAATCAAACCAATCTTTAAGAAAGGATCCCAAACCGACTGTAGTAACTACCGCCCCATAGCGCTCTTAACGACCTTTTCAAAAATCTTTGAATCAGCCATGACCACAAGATTAAATTCATTTTGCGAGAAATACAATATTTTTAGCGACAGTCAAAACGGGTTTAGGAAAAATCGATCAACAGCACTAGCTGCTTTCAAATACATCCATAATGTCTTAAACATAATCAATAGCAAAAACCATGCTATCGGTGTACTGCTAGACTTGAGTAAAGCCTATGACAGAGTTATGCACAATATCCTCCTTAATAAACTTTACGACATTGGCGTGAGGGGAACTGTCCATGGCTGGTTCGCCTCGTATCTCACAAACCGCATGCAATGTGTCGAAATTGAGCACTACGATTATAAAATGGGGAAATTACAAACAATACGATCAGAAGAGATAAGGGTTACACATGCAATCCCCCAAGGTAGTGTCCTCGGGTGTGTCTTATTTTTAATCTACATAAATGACCTGCCCGAAATAATAAGTCACACGTCCACTTTATTTGCAGACGACATATCCCTTGTTATACCTTGCAAAGACGAACTAGACTTAAAACTACAATTAAACTCTGTTTTAAAAGATATAACGACCTGGTTAGCTGATCATAACCTGCAAGTAAACTTTGGGAAAACAAAATTGCTTCAGTTCAAGCCACACCAACGAAGAGCAATTAAAATGGACTATTGTTTTGAAGGCATCCCGTTAGAGCACGTAGAAACTTTCCCCCTACTAGGCATCACTATTGATACGGCAATTAATTGGAAAGAACATCTTAATAACATAACGGCCAAACTAAACAGGTTTACTTATGCACTTCATAAACTAAAATTATGTACAAATGCTAAAACTGCCACTAGCGCGTATTATGCCTATGCCCACTCTTGGTTGACATATGGCATCGTCTTGTGGGGAAATAGTGTAGATTTTATACAATTATTTAGGATGCAAAAGCGGTGCCTTAGAATAATAAACAATATAGGTATGCGGGAAAGCTGCAAGGCGCACTTTGCAGAGAAAAAAATGCTGACCTTGCCGTCAGTATACATACTGGAAGCATGCATTTTTGTAAAAAAGAACATGCACCTATTCCCACAATATTCGCGCCCCACCAATTTACGTCCACGAACTGAATTACAAAGGCCATCTTCAAAATTGCAAATGGTTCACTCCGGTCCTTTTGCAATGTGTGCAAAACTGCATAATAGCTTACCTACCGCATTTAAAAACGAAAATAACGTATATAAACTTAAGACACAGTTAAAGACGTACTTAATTAAAAAATGCTACTATTCAACTGAAGAGTACCTAATAGATACTCGTAAGTAATGTTAGTTATTTTAAGGGATATATTGTATTGTATTTTATGTATAGGTAGCCATAAGAATGCAACGCCCTAGCAGGGTTCATGTTTGATACTTTTAATGCAAATATGTATTAGAAATTAAGACCTTTGTAAACAACATGATGCAATAAATAACTTGAACTTGAACTTGAGCATTTGCAGTAACCCCTTGTGTCTCATTGATTTTCAAAAATTTGGTGTCGGAGAAATTTTGATCTAAAGTTATGACCTCCAAGTAATGTATCTTGGCACCACGAGGTCATAGCACGGCAGTCAATGCAGATTTTGAGGTAACATCATGTAATGAGTCATAATTCATAATAGTTTTTGCATTTTGGTTTTCAAAAGACATTTTTGTGATTTAAGTTTTTAATTCATTTTTTTAGTGTTTTTGAAATAATAAGTTACTCATAGCACTCCAGATGTGTAAATTCAATTCAATTCAATTCTTTATTTGTTTCGGACTAGGTAATGTCCATAAGTTGTTAGTATACAATCACGAATTATGACTAAGGTTAGTATTATTCCTGCACAATGTAGGGTGTTCCAGTGCCTAGGTAATGGAGCATCCAGCCTCGCAGCCAGCGTTCTCAGGATACTGTTACCGCTAACACATCCGCCGCATTAGTGATGCCGTCCTGCTGCGTATTATTGCGTAAAAGTCATATGTAAAACAATACAAGTAAACTTTATTCAATTTTTTATATATTTTTTCCCTTTAAAACCACTTGGAAATAATTGTTCACTAGCTTAATAATCCACCTTTTAATTTTTTGCTCCTGTATATACATATAGTCCTCCTTGTCATATCCGACGACGGCAAGCCTTGCAATTTTCTCTAATGAGCACGTAGGTATATGGCTCGCGAAGCCGAACTTAGTAATAAATGTTCGTACACATTGTGTGCAGTATAGCTGAGGACCGATTTTTGACTTTCGAGCGCTCGAATCTTTCACTCGAAAACTGACAAAAATTACGAAATGCTCTTTTGAAATAGCGATAGAAAATTGAAAAGCGAGTGGTATCGACCACTTTTTTCCATTTTACCCTTTTACCAATACTCCTAGACCTCAAAATAACTTAGTGTCAAAATACCTAAATCACAGAATACCTAACTTTTTTTCTCATAACACCATATTCTTAATATGGCCGAATTTCAAAATAGCTTAGTCTCATAATGCCCAAACTTCAAAACAATTTAGTTATTTTAATATTTTGTCATAGTAATGACAGAAGACATTCGGCATTTGAAGGGATTTGTGCATTCCAATCTTTAGGTATTTAGAGAATATGACGTTTTGGGTCAAATTCGTAATGAATTTCGTTCGTTTTAAGAATGTAACAATTTGACATTTAGGTATTATGAGCCCATGGTACTTTGAAAATTAGGGGTAATAGTGAATAAGGTATTATGAAATTTAGGTGGAATAAGCCCTACTCTCGTATTCAATTCTATTAGTAGAAAATTAGTGCCTGCAATTTTGACACTAAAATCGTATTCACTTTTATTTAATTTTTTCGAGCGCTCGAAAGTCAAAAATCGGCCTCCTGGTCCTGCACGGCTATCACAATACGGCGCGCGAGCTCTCTCGATTTTTCTCGCACTATCCGTCTCTCTCTTATTAGAAAACTTAGAAAGAGAAGTATAGTGCGAGAAAAGTCGAGAGAGCTCGCGCGCCGTCTTGTGATTGCCGTGCAGGCCATTGTAGTACATTAAGCTAATCTATACAGTCTAGTACAGTATTAGGTTTTTTTCCTTAGATGGTATCAATTATGCAAATTTAACTCATTTCTTATGTAAATTCAATATGCCTGACTTATCGATGCCAAACATCTGCCTTTCTACACGATTCCGATCTAAGTTCAGATCAGTTCAGTTTTGAATGGTTAAAACATGATATTTACAGGTCATATAAGCGAGGAGTCCGTATTTCGTTGATTTAAGCTATTAATCAATTTTAGAACGTATACTAAAGCGGTTTTTAGCTTTAACTCAGCTAAGGGGCTTAATCGAATCCAAAGACTACAATATACATACTGAGATAGACAGGCAACTCGACCAAATTGAGAAGGCATTCAATGCTTGCGTATACAGGCGCCATCTCTTCTGCGGTAGTTACAACTTTTCTTTGAATGTACAAAACATACAAAAAGTGCGTCGGCCGTAGGGATCGAACCCCGGATCATCGACTCCAAATACCACCGTCTGTACCCCTAGGCTACTGATGCCTTGAGACAATACGGCGAATTTTGAAATACCTTGACAGCCTAGCCTAGCAATCGCTAGAGCTTCAGAGAGTTCACCAGCTATCAAGAAGGTGGCACTGTTTTCAATAAGAAACTGGAATTGCATTTAGTTCTAAGTTCGCATAGCTTGATCGAATCCCAAACCGTAAGATATGGAAGCCTACTTTTAACCGCTTTTATTGGAAGGGGACTTCCGCTTGAATTGGGGGAAGGTTGCTATCATTGGACCGGCTCTAAGAATACTTACTTTAGAATAAGAATAAGAATACTTTATTGCACTCATGTCAGGTCTTAAATATCTTACAGTATAGTAGGTACAACATGACACCCTGTAAGGGTATTGCAAATCATTCGTCTTAAAACGTAGGTACACATTACAAATTAAAAATTATAGTACTTAAACTAAGATTTACATGTAGGTAGATCAATATCTAGGATAACATTTGCGAAGATTATCTATGGTAACTATTTACATTGAAGAAGTCTTTCAGTGAATAAAAACTGTTTTCTATTAAATATGATTTTAACTTTTGAACAAATTTAGTATATTTGACCTCATCAGCTATTTCTTTAGGTAGGCAGTTGTAAATGCGTATTGTTGTCATATGGGGGCTTTTATTTCTCATTTGTAAGTTACTTGTTGGGAGGGCTATTTTATCTCTATGTCTTAGATTTAGGGTGCAAGTGTGACGGTCTTTGGCTTGAGTGTATAAATGTTGATGGACCATTTCTTTGATTGGACCATTTAAATATTTTTAACAACGCACGATACGTAAAGTTTAAAATATTTAAATGGTCCAATCAAAGCACCGCCGGTCCAATGACAGCAACCTTCCCCTACAAGTTAAAAGTCATTACGCAAGGGGCCCCCCTATTCGTATAAGTGTCATAGACAGCATCATCAAACTGCAGGGCATTAATTAGAGCTTCGCATTCGGGCACGAGCCAGGGTCGAATAGCAACCATATAACAGTTGTATAACACTCATAACACCAACTACAGGACTGTATTAGAATGGCCTGGATTTTGAACTAAATAACTTTTATGGTCTCGTAAAAGCAGGGCGTCGACCGAACACTTTCCACGAATGTGTTTGTGCATTTTGTGCAAAACACATTTATCAAAGACTAGCTTTCTAACTTCGTCCGCGTATACTACTTTATCGCCTTCATCATTTTCATGCCCTTATCCCATTTAGGTGGACTGATGACCTGGCAAAGGTCGCGGGAGTCCGCTGGATGCGGGTGGCACAGGACCGGTCACTTTAGAACTCTTTGGGGGAAGCCTATGTCCAGCAGTGGACGTCTTTCGGCTGATATGATGATGATGATGATCCCATTTAGTTGGGGTCGCCGCAGCATGTCCTTTTCTTCCATACTTCCCTGTCACTAGTTTATCGCCTTAAGGGATTAATACTACACCTGTATAAAAAAGAGTAGAAAATATGCTGTTAGACTTCCTACAGGCTCAACATCAACTATCGCACTCCCATAGAAACTTCCACCCACTTTTTGATCCCTTTAGGGAAAAGAGCGTCGGTCATCCACCAGCTCGACTGGTGATACAAAATCGTAAGTTACTTCTGGATAAGATTAAGACGAGAGTCTTTGACCAGTGTGTGTTGCCAGTGATGACATATGGCACTGAAACGTGGTCGCTTACAATGGGCCTCATAAGAAGGCTCAAAGTCACCCAAAGGGCCATGGAGAAGGCTATGTTGGGAGTTTCTCTGCGTGATCGCATCAGAAATGAGGCCATCCGCAGTAGCACCAAGGTAACTGATATAACCCTCCGAAGCGCTAAACTTAAGTGGCAGTGGGCGCGCACATTGCACGTAGAACTGATGGCCGTTGGGGCGGAAAGGTTCTCGAGTGGCGACCACGTACCGGAAGGTGCGGCGTTGGTAGCCCTCCCAAGGTGGACTGATGACCTGGTAAAGGCCGCGGGAGTCCGCTAGATGAGGGTGGCGCAGGACCAGTAACTTTGGAACTCTTTGGGGAAGGCCTGTGTCCAGCAGTGGACGTCTTTCGGCTGATATGATGAAGATTAATACAAGGCCGGGATGAGTGGCGTGCTCGAAGAGGCTGAATGCTCAGCAGTAGGCGATTATAGACTGAAGATGTGTCGTCAATTAGTCCATAAGGATATTAAGCAATTGCTTGGGGAATCACGTGCAAGAGGGCACCAGAAAAAGCACAAAAAATGCTTATGTATAGGGGAGCGCACAATTCATGCGGGGATTGCTTAGTGCCTCAAGTAGTCTTAATCTGGCACTATGTCGTTCTCAAACAAAAGGGCTTGCCTTGACTATGTCAATAAGGACGAATTCATACTGCGTCTTTATGGAAATTGCGTCTTTTTGCGCCAAAGTGGGACCTTTTGCTTTCAAATAACAGAAATAATGCTGACGATGTTTTAATGTTCATTAGGCCGCACAACGGTACATAACACTTAAAGTTACAAATAACAGCAAAGCTGCCACTCTACTAAATATTAAATATTACGATATACATGGGTATAAATAATGATAAATGTCATCCGCAAGCGTAAATCCCTGTGTACCGCCGTATGTTAGATTTAAACATGTTTCGCATTGAGTAATGCTCGTTAGTGCGTCTAAACGAGGCGTTACAGCGAGCGACACAATGTATCACATTGTAATGCTTTCTATTTATGTTCAGTCTGTGTTACAAATTCACAATTCATTCATCATTATAAGTTTGGATCTTGTGGAGGTGACTACATATAGAGCAAGTAGTTTAAACTCAAATGTAAATTATTTATCTCAGACTTATAAACGATGACTCACGCTAGAACGGGCCGTGTCCGGCCCGGGCCGTTTTCTAAGAAAAACGACGGCGTTTTTGTGCGGCCGAGCCATACCCGAGCCCGGCTGACCCACGGCCGGGCCGTGCCGACACCGAGCCACTTCCGAGCCTCAGCCGTGACTCGGACGGCCTTGGGTATGGCTCGACCGCGCAAAAACGCCGTCGTTTTTCTTAGAAAACGGCCCGGGCCGGACACGGCCCGTTCTAGCGTGACCACGCCGGGACGCTTTACACACTGGAATACTGTAAGAGTTTGCGCTGCAGTGATATTGGTTGGCCTGGGTATATCACAGCTCAGCTACGCAAAAACGCCGTCGCTTTTCTTAGATAACGGCCCGGGCTGGACACGGCCCGTTCTAGCTTGAGTCATCCTTTATTGGGTTCGTCCTATTAAAGCAACAGTCAGGGCTCAAAAAAAATTCCCAGGCCGATAAGTTGTACCAACTTATGATTCGGTTATCTATCGAGCGAAGTTCATGCTATAGTGTAGATTACCGATTGAGTAGTTTTTTGCTAGTACTTACCGAACTAGCCAAACTACATTACCAACTTCCTCATTATAAAATGTGCAAGTAGGGTACCTATGTAATCAAACTGAATACCTTTGTTCTCTGAATTAAGGACCAAGGTATCATAGTAGCTCGTTTAAGAGTACCTACATAAAATGTAGTTTCAAATAGCGATTATATCTCTGTGGGAATTGTACACTACACTTCAATTATTATTTAATCTTCAAAATAAAGGAAAAATTTAAAAATTTAGGTTCCGAGCCGGATTTGAACCGGCGACCACAGGCATACATCTTATCTTATCTTATCTAGGTTTGAATTCCTTTGGTTGCGGGTAACCGTTACCAAAGTAGTTCATTCTTTGTCTGGCAAGGGCATGACATTCACACAATAAGTGTTCCATAGTCTCATCCTCCTCGCCACACATTCTACAGTCTAAACGATGAGTGTGATTGTTGATGAATACTGGGTCGAATCGGTGTATATAATGGGAGATTTCAATGCCCATCCAGGTGAACTGTTTTTTAGTGAATTAATGAATTACTGCAACGACCTGGATTGGTGTTGCATGGACACACAAAAACTAGGTATTGACTCTGGAACTTATACTTTCATTAGTGACGCGCATAAGTGTAGACGGTGGTTAGACCACTGTGTTATAACGCAGTCGGTGTTTGCATCTGTGCATAATGTATACGTTGATTATAATGTGACATGGTCTGACCATTTCCCAATCATGTTACAGTGTGATTTGAAGCTACTTACACCCAGGCTAAAAGAGTCAGTTGACTTATCTAATCAACACATAATATGGGGAGGGAGAGGGTCGGAGCAAATAATAAGGTATAACGAAGAGTGCAACAGGTTGTTGAAATGTATTGACTTTCCTATTGAGTTTACTCACTGTGCCGATACATACTGTAGTGACATTGGGCATAGGAAAGTCTTGAACACTTTGTATGAAAATATTGTATCTGCTCTCTGTGTGGCTGCGATGCGAACCGCAAGGAGGAAGCGTAAACCCAAAAAACAGGTAGTAGGGTGGAATAGGCATGTCAGCGATGCGCACAGGGCTGCGAGAGAGAAATTTCGTGAGTGGACACTTTGTGGTAGACCGGAAATTGACAGGTTATTTAATGAGATGTGTGAAACGCGAAGAATATTCAAATCTCGATTGAAATGGTGCCAAGACAATCAGGCCCAAATAAAAATGAATATTCTAGCTTCACAACACTCCAAAAAGGACTTCCGGTCATTTTGGAAGACTACAAACAACATGAAATTTCGACCAACATGCCCTGTGAGTGTTAATGGCAAAACCGACACCAAAGACATTGCTAACACTTTTAAAAATCATTTCATTGTTAAATCTCCTCTTGGATCATCGCAGAATGGGGTGAGCGAAGCTGAGACCAATGAAGGGGAACCTGGACCGGGGTACTCTGCTAAGGACGTAGCCAAGGCTATTAAATCTATCTCCCGAGGCAAATCCCCAGGGCACGATGGTCTCAGCGTCGAACATCTTCAGAATGCGGGTCCCCACATCTCAAGAGTGTTAGCTTTGTTTTATACGCTGTGTGTAAGGCACGGTTATTTGCCCAAGGATATGATGAAAACTGTGGTTATTCCTGTACCTAAGAATAAAACTGGAAATATGTCTGACACCAATAACTACAGGCCTATATCCCTTGCGACTATTATTGCTAAGGTATTTGATAGTGTGCTTAATGTACAGTTAAATAAATGCGTGAGTCTTAACCCTAACCAATTTGGTTTTCGACCAGGGTTATCAACAGAGAGTGCAATACTGTGCCTTAAGCACACTGTCAAATATTATTTAAATAGAAAGAAATAGAAATTTAAAAAAAAATATTTGTGAGGCCTACGCTATCCAACAGGGGTTGAGATACAATGTAGGTAAAACTAAATACATGGTGTTTGAACCTATTGGTTACCGCATACACAGGGTACCCCCCATCAATTTGAATGGTAGCCCACTGGAAAGGGTGGGGACTTTTAAATATTTAGGCCATGTTGTCACTTCAGACCTAAAAGACAACATGGATATCGAACGCGAACGGAGGGCCCTGTCGGTGAGGGCAAACATGATTGCACGTAAATTTGCGCGCTGTAATGGGGAGGTGAAAATAACTCTTTTTAGAGCATATTGCACTTCCCTATACACGTGCAGCTTATGGGCAAACTTCACGCAGCGGGCCTATGGGGCCTTACGGGTCCAGTATAACAATGCGTTCCGGGTGATAGTGGGGCTGCCCCGCTTCTGTAGCGCATCAGGGATGTTTGCTGAAGCGCGCATAGATTGCTTTTATACGACTATGCGCAAGCGATGCACATCTCTGGTGCGTCGGGTGCGGGCCAGCCCCAACCCCATCCTGCGTTTGTTGGCTGGGGGGTTTAACTGCCCATATTTGAGGCACTGCGATGACATGCATGTTTCTAGAAGTACTTACTATGTCTGACCTAAGCTTTAACACAGCTATAAGTACACACTTACCATAAATATAAGATATATGAGTCTAAGTTACTTGAAATAAATACATAAATAAAAAAATAAATAAATAAACTATCAGATAGTCCCATCTTGGCCAAGAGATCCTTGACCCCGAAGTGACCTGTGAACACCCCAGATATAATTCTGAGTTGCTTCCTACTGGATTTCCAGAGTGTTCTGGTCCAGCCCGAGTCCACTCCTTCTATGAAGAGCTTAGAGAGCCTTAAGGCATACATGTCCCGTCTAATAACTAACAGTAATTTTTCAATTTTTCCTTTAATTTGAAGTTTATAAATATCGTTAGCAGCGTAACTGCGTTGCACAAAGAGTAATTAACATATAAGTTAACGGCCTCCGTAGCCCAGTGGGTACTGACTCTGCCTACGAAGCTGGAGGTCCCGGGTTCGAATCCCGGTCAGGGCATTTATTTGTGTGTTTATCACGAATATTTGTTCCTGAGTTATGGATGTTATATATGTATATAAGTATCTATATGTATTTATCTATTATATATATATCGCCTAGTACCCACAACACAAGCCTTATTGAGCTTGCCGTGGGCCTAGGTTGATATGTGTAAGATTGTCCCGTAATATTTATTTATTTATTAATTTAGTATGGGGTGGCGCATTGTTACTGACGATTTCTCAATATAATTTGAGACGTTGGTGCCGTTAAAGAAGCATATGTCTTCTAGGTAGATGTCGCCACACGCCTCCCTAAGGTGTTGTGATAAGGAACTGATTGAAAGATTTAGGAGCTGAGACAGATTGTTCCGATAGCTCAGTTGGTTAGTAGCGACGGGCCATGTATGCCTGTGGTCGCCGGTTCAAATCCGGCTCGGAACCTAAATTTTTAAATTTTTCCTTTATTTTGAAGTTTATAAATATCGTTAGCAGCGTAACTGTAATACTTATTGTATAACACAAAAAGTATTATTTAATCGTATGGCAAATAATAGTTTTCGAGAGAAATCAGAGTATAGCTTTGAGGTTGTTAAGCCAGGCAGCTATGTCAGGTGTCAGAGCGTGCAGATCTTCAGCAAGTCCAGGGTAGGACTGAAGAGGACAGCGCCGGGAGATGTTACTCAGTGGTTTTATCTTCCTCTCCGTCGCAAAGTGGAGAATCCACCCCCGCTTTTGCTGGAAGGCAATAATATCACAGAGAGGTGGAAAGCTGAATGGGCTTCAATCACGGCAGGGAAAGATGTCCACGTCACTGTCCCAAGATTAAAACCAAAAGGGTTCGATCTCCCTCGCAAACTTTGGTGCCGCCTGAATAGGTTGCGATTGCGAACTGGGCATGGACGTTGCAATACACTTCAATAAGAATGAGACACTGAAGTTTGTATCTTACACTCACTGACAGACTCACCCAATCCCAAGGCTATAACCTATAAAGCTGAGTAACCTGAGTATAGTATACCCAGCTGATGAAGTGTCCCTCTGCTCCCTTCACAGGTTTGTTTAAGTCACGTCTAACCTGTCGGTTTTGTTACTAAACGTATATAATAAATAAATAAATAATAAATAAAGTTCTTTATTGACAGGCAATAACTCATAAATCAAAAATTGCATAAGAAGTTAACAGTAAAAGTAAAAATTTAAATTGTATAAGCGTAAAGATAAAATTAAATTAAACCTTAATTTTTTATAATAACCTAATTATGTTTAGGCAGTCACAACCGAGAAGACCTGTTCCTTTCGTGATACACGGAAATCCAACGTTTGTAGATCGGATTACTCAGATACCCGGACAGCTCACGGAGGATACCGTTGTCCGACGTTCGGATGCGGCTCCAGAAGGAAGCTATGCTCGCTTCTTTCAATCGCTCCCGCGTATGATGACAAAGAAGTCCGGCACTTTAGCCTCGGCAAACATGCTCGATGCGCTGCGCGAATATATAGGCGATCAACATTGACTGTCCGTTTAAGGGTGCAAAAATAATGAATATCCCTATTCACAACAACAACGATAGGGAGCCATATTGGCTAAAGCAAGAAGACGCACAAAAACAGTAGGTATGTATGCGCGTTAACATCAGATCATGGAGTATACAAAAAGGTTGTCACCACATCCTTACACTCTAGAATTAGGTCTTAATTCAAGCACATGGGCATAAAACCTGGCTCAGATCAGATCTCATTCGTCGCTTTTCACGACACCTTTGTGACCCCTTAAGAATAATGAATAACTTCAAGAACAAATTAATCGTGCTTGCAAATAGATCCTCATTCCAATGCCTTAAAGTTGATATTTCCAGTTTGCAATCTGTTAATCTTGGTAGCCGTCGAATGTGACATCAATTAAAATGGACCTTTTCGGCTTAGTGGGACACTAAACTTGATATTTAACTCAATTGCGTTGTTCTAAAGGCGACCGTGAAAATTACACAATAAAGTTTACTTTTCAACGCAATGTTAAAGGAAGATACGATGTTGAAAAGTAATTAATCCGGTAGACAAGACCTTATTGGTCGAGTTACGACCAAAAGTGCTGTATAATAGCGGAATAATGGCGGAATAAGGGTCATTATCTCCGCTAGCTAAGGACCTACCTGAATTGCTGTAGTTTCGTGCCTCGATTTAAGAAGAAAATTGTTTAGTATTGAACTTATAAGCATACCCAGCATACCTGTGCTAACACGGGGCACCTATCCTTAAGTGATGTAGCAAATATTTTATCGACAAAAAATATATCGATGTTATTGTCAACATCTACATGTTATTCAATTCAACATAAATAAATATTATTTAGTTTCTCCTCTTCATTTTTAAATAAATTATACAATAAACAACAGATTAAAACGTGTATTTATTTGTTTATTTTACAATTGTTTTCATAGTATAATTTTTTTTCCATATTCGTCGGTAATAAAGATTGCTGATAGTAAATTACTATACCTACGTTATCTCAACGTCTACAGTGGTCAACGGGACGGGGCATTCTTAAAATATTTATAATGACATTTAAGTCAAAATAAAACAGATTATGATATGTGTTCAGATATGATATGGAAACTTTTTATAGTAATCGAGAAATTTCAATGAGCACATGTATTAATAATATTGACATCTTTTTTATCGATATCAAATCCCTAGAACGTGCCCCGAGTTAGCATAACTCTACCTTCAAATTAACTTTTGCAATCTCAAAATTATCTTTTAAGTAATATTATTTGAAAAAACAAGAACACTTCAAGAGCGTTCATTTAAAAAAAAATTCTACGTCGGCAACGTTTAAGTGGCATTCCTCTAGAAAAGCGTCTATAGGCTACGTTGGTCGCTTACTAGCCGCGTGGGATACTCGTATGCCGTATCTTCGTGATTATACCTATTTTTCGTTTGCTCTACCTATTTAATATATTAAAAATCATTTACATGCACAAGTAAAGAATGTGTCTGTTTGTCTGTTATTTTTTTTAAAGAAAGAAAGAAGACATTTATTCACTGCACAAAAGACTCATAGAGACAAGGGAGTAGACATGCATACAAATGGCACACATTTTGTGTGTCTCAGTGTCTCGCTTAAGTCTCTAAACTATGGGGATAAAACTTTCTAAACAGCTAGTTGGACTTCCTGAAAAGGACGTAGGATAGAACACCTAATTAATACTACGCCTGATAAATATTTTGGTATCTTATAGTAATGTATATCGTGTATTGTTTTTAAGACTGTGCCAAGCGAGACATGCACGCGTTCAACATCCAGGCCCGTAACTGGGAGGAGCTTGCTGGTGACAGGGACAAATGGCGTAAATTGTATTTTTATTATTATATGTATTTATTCAAAAACCATGCGACATTTAAGTCCTAAGTATACATCTATTAGACCTGGAAAGAAAGCAGGTGACCCATGTGTGGTAGATTTGAGGGCTTTAAAATAATACAAATAATACACCTCACAGTCCGATTGAGTTTTAATTTCGCTTTGATGACATCTGGACTATTCTACCTCAAAAATTCAATGATAGTTCCGAACATCAAGTGATTCCTCAGCTATATTCTGGACCCGTCTCTATTAAAAAACGAAAATTTGATGATTTGCAATCTTTAAAGCCGATTTTGCCGAAAGACTTCCAAAAATAATTCGAGCCGATCTTTTTTTTATTACGGAGACACGTTATTATTTAAGTTCGTCTGTAGCTACCTACTCTACGAGAGTCTACTTAGTTAATTTAATAAACATAAAACATACATTTCGTTGCATTTTGTACCATAAAATGTAAAGCAAAATTATCGTAACTCAACAACTTTCCGTCAATATTTACTAGAACAAAAATCTTGTATCATACAAATAACTATAAATTTAATAAAAAGTGTTTGCGTGAGTTATTCAAATATTTGTAAAATTAATGACTGGCTATCAAAGTATCTCATGAAACTAACAATAAATTATTTGATCAATCTCAATAATTTACAGGATGTTTATTGTTCCTCCTAGAAACTTGATGATTTTCAGATACGAGATTTTTTCAAAGTAGCGACGAAATATAACATAACCTATAGTGTAAAAACCCTCAAGTCCGAAGCGAAATTCAATTTAATATTAATAACATAAAGATTACGCCTTTTCCCACTTTTCTAACTATTTTAAAGGTAGCCACGTCGTAGATCTCATGTGCCTTCGACAGCCATTTGGCGAGAGTCCAGAGATACCGCTTGACGTTACGGTCTGTATAGTATTTTATGGCTGCGAAATGTATTAATGATCAGGGATCGGATAGATAAATGCCTAAACATGGCATATTCCCGGAAAATGTTAAGGAATACCTACTGGCTAGTTCGTATCATAATTTTATCATCATCCTCCTAGCGTTATTCCCGGTTGTGTACAAAAGGCGGCCAGGGTCCGATTTGACACGTAATCTCAAGATTTGGCATGGGCACTAGTTTTACGAAAGCGACTGCCATCTGAGCTTCCAACCCAGACGGAAAACTAGACCTTATTAGGATTAGACAGGTTTCCTCACGATGTTTTCCTTCACCGAAAAGCTAACGGTAAATATTCCGTAGGTACATGAATAAGTTCCGAAAAACTCTATTCGAACCCACGACCGCCGCTTGACAGCCGCATGCCTGAATCACTAGGCATGCGGCTGTCAAGCGGCGGTAATACATAGCTTATGTATCATCATTTTATATTTTGGATAAAACTTTAAGTTAATTTAATTTACTTCGTTACTCGAATAAATTTCAGGTAAATTTAGGAGATAAAAAAAAAAAAAATTTAAATTAAAAAAAATTTAAACTGTTTATTGCATTAATTTAATTGTTACAAGTATGTCTACTAATTGCTTAGCGCAATCTCAATTTTTTGAGATTATTTGCGAAGCTTAGCTAATATCTATCACATTTCTAAGTTTAATCTATATAACTTAACTTATTTATATAATATAAGTGTTCGCATAACAGTATTTATTTATTTATTTTCTATTATTTTACTTATCACACATGATCTTCTTCAGGGTACATTTGATCTTCTGTGGTTTATTCTCTATAATATCTATAACCTCACTGGGTAAACTATTTAGGATAGACGGTAAGTGACTGGACCATACTCTTTGTCCATATATGTTAGTACTTTTTGGTACAGTGAAGTTCTTACTTTTGTCTAGTACACGAAATGGTAATCATCAACACGAAATGGGGATCAATAGGTACATGGAAAATAACTTCAAAGAGTTCATTACGCGTACTTATCTACTTAAAAACGCGTCTTTTTAGGGTTCCGTACCCAAAGAGCAAAACGGGAGCCTATTACTAAGACTCTGCTGTCCGTCCGTCTGTCTGTCTGTCCGTCTGTCTGTCTGTCTGTCTAACTATCCGTCTGTCACCAGACTGTATCTCATGAACCGTGATAGTTAGACACTTGAAATTTTACAGATGATGTATTTCTGTTGCCGCTATAACAACAAATACTAAACAGAATGAAATAAATATTTAAGGGGGTTCCCATACACCAAGGGTGTTTATTTTGCCGTGTTTATAGATTTTGGTACGGAGCCCTTCGTGCGCGAGTCCGATTCGCACTTGGCCGGTTTTTTACTAATTAAGTAGTTAATTTATAAATCCCGGGATTTACATTAATTAAATTGAATTGATTCTGCCTTCATACAGCTCGACATCAACGCTGACAAAGTGTAGATATTTATCTATCCGGTTATCCAATCCCTGTTAATGATACAATGATTTAACCTAGTGAAAATTGGTAGCGTAAATTGCCGAGGGATAGACCAGGGTAATTCCTTTCATTTTCAACTCGGCACGCCAAAGCGGCTGAAAAAACGTTTAGGTAGGAACACGGTGGTGAAAAAAAAAAAAAAAATAGTGCCTCAGTATCTACGTATAGGTATATTAAGTATGTGAGATTTGTCGCTAATACCGTACAGTGACAGTTGATTGTACCGATACGAACTTCCTTTCAAATGTTACGCAATAACGCTGTCAGAACAAATAGATTAGGTTGGATTCGAATGCAGCACATTGTATTTATAGGTATATTTTCATTTCTCTTTGTTTAACTGTATGAAGTGTTTATGAGTATGCCTTATAATAATAATAACAATGTTTTGACAATGACAAGGATAATTAAATTAAGTACATTAACCATTCCAAAAAGTCACATTGACATCATATAGGAAAACCTCAAACCATATTGCGTTTGGTAACCCAAAAGGCAGTAACAAAAACTCACATATCCCATTTTCTGTGGTAAAATCTTTCCGCAATCATTTACCAGAAAACCTAGTAACAAAATGTAAAGCTTTGTCTAAAAGCCGCTGAATACGCTTGAATTTGAATTTCAACTCGATTCTAAAGATATTTTTATCAGCTTCCAGTAAACATGCCTCCTCTCGCAGAATTTAAACCGCCCCGACTGGGTGTAATTCCCGAAAAATATCGAAAACGAGCACCGAATCTCATGCATACGAAACACTACATTACAAATGTAGGTTGCGGCTTCCAAAAACCCTAACTATGCAGCCATATGACTCAATTTCCTTTAAATTGCTTTGGGAATAACATAGTTCTTAACCACTTTATTGCAAATTTTAGTTTACGGTTCATCTGATCTCTAATCCTGTACTATTAAGGTGGGTTTTGTTCTATTTTAATGCAATTTTATCCTGGTTGGATAGAGGAACTAATTAGTAAGGATAAGATAACATTAGATAGGTATAATCGGGGAGATAATGGTTCGCTATTATGTATGCGTTCCAACAAATAAAGGAACCAAGTTTAACGACTTTGGGGAATTTAATTGGATGGTTTGGAAATAGATTTGCCACCAATTCTGAGACTATATATTATCTTAGAATTGGAATGTTGCATAAGTGGGTCATGCAAAGATTTAGGTGCTAATTTGTCTTTCCTGTTTCCGATAGTTTTACCGCGATGTTGGTAAACAAAGAAGCATATATCTTGTCGGATGTTAAGCAAACACCGTAGGCCATGGACGCTTGTTGACTCGATATTGATTTGAGTCTTTGAAACACTTCCAATATATTAAAAAAAAAATTATAACTTTATTGACATAAAAAAACCATAGTATTATAGAACCAGCTCACAGACTTTCACAAGAATCGGTTGAGAAATGCGACCTGTAGATGAGAATATAAATAAAATAAAAATAAAATAAAATAAAATAAAAATTGTTTAATTCTGACCGAGATCCATAATAGTGTTAGTAACAAAATGGGGCTTACAAGACTATATTAGTATTACACGATTAAGTTTAGTTTAAATACATTTTTAATTACATTTTCATTTAGGTACTTCTTTGGTTACCTATGGCAGAAAGGTAGGACCAAGTAGTGAATATTTTATTCCCTACTTGGCCCTACCAATGACCACTTCAACCCAATATTTGGTGAGCGGGCAGTCGAGGCGCTCTGCCAACACCCTCAGCATACTGTTGCTGCTACCGCACATCCATAAATATAATATAAATATTTGGGGACAATCTAAACAACACAAATTGACCTAGTTCCAAACTAAGCAAAGCTTGTACTATGGGTACTAGACGACGATATACATACTTACATAGATAAATAAATACTTAAATACATAAAAACAAATATTCATGCTCATCACACAAATAAATGCCCTTACCGGGATTCATTCATTCATTTATTTCTTGATAAAATTTTGTATTTTACATGTCAACTTAAAATATAATGATTTACATTTCATTTTTAAATAATGTTACAGTCAATAAAATTTAATCGTGTGATATTTTTCATGGTGCATGGTAACATAGGTGCTTATTCTAGTAGTCGTATTTTTTTTTTTTTTTTTTTTTTTTTTTTCTTTTGTCAGCAACGCTATCCGAAAAATTCGAACCCGGGACCTCCGGCTTCGTAGGCAGGGTCACTACCAACTAGGATACAGAGATCGTCGAATAGTCGAACATCCGCCGGACCGCCAAATTACGCATTTAGAATGTTTGGGATTTCAAAACGCATTTAAAATTACGCACGTTTTTGTGTTGTTAATAACTGTATATCTTATTTCTCTTATAAATAGGGCACTTGCCTTGTACATCAAGATAGTAGATAATGAAAATATTCCTGGACAACAAAAGGAAAGATGAAGTTGTAAGGGTAACGTGATACAGCCTCCTAAATCACGGAGATTTACGGGCCGCGTAATCGCGGCGAGGAGCTTAGCCGCTAATATAATGAAGTGGTACTTGAGGATTTAACAGAGAAAATTGGATAATGTTTAGTAAAAATTGTAAACACATTTTGAAGAAACAATAGCTTTAGATATTTGTCTTATAAATTATTTAACTGAACAATAATTATGTAGGTATATCTACTAATTTTATGTGTACTTATTATGTATTTCGACTCCCTAATAAGAATCGCGCAGTATGCTGTCCTGCACACCTCACTTGGATCCACAGAAAACCGGCAACGTTGGCACTGCACCTTTTCGGTAGCACATCCCTGGTTATTGCTTCTTAAGGTGTATTATATGAATGTGAAATTATGTGTTATCCGGATGTAAATATTTATGTTCTATTCTAAAAATACGTACAGTGGACAAATTGAACAAAACTCAACGAAATAAAACATCCTCATGGGCCAAGGGACTTGTCTATATACATTTTGTGATGTTTAAGAGCAATGCCTAGTTGAGCAACTTTTGAAATCTCAAATTTTTTCGCAATGTTTCTGTCGCGCTGTTGTGGGCGGCGGGAGCTGTCTATGCGATAAGGACAACTGCAGCTCGAACTAAAATTCCTACGCAAAAAACTCCAAAATCGAGGTTTCGCTCTTGACTATTTCCTCCTCCAAAACGCTACCAATCATCATAAAATTATCGAAACTGCAAGAGGAAGAAATAATCTACACCGCTATGTTTTGATTTTTGGATGTTTGTTGTTATATTTGTATACTGCGCCTTTTTTTGCAGCCATTTCAATTAAGCCGTTTTTGCGATTTATGAGGCGCTGTAATACGCCAGTCCGTAGAGGTTCAAAGCAGGGGGAGGTACGTTGCAAAAGGTGGTGTAGAAGATTTTTTTTAAATATTGTTTACATCGATATAACCGAGCAAATATCAAAAATGTTTACACCAGTTTTCTTGGGACAACTTTTGGCAGCCACAAATCCTCGAAATTTTGGGACTTTTTTTGGTCTCTCACTCGTAGCTTCTATACCGTGCATCCTAGCGAAAAGTTACTCACTAGGAAATAAAAAAAATGGAATTATGCGTTAATGAGTACCAAAACATATTAATTCGGTTTAGCGACATAGTAGAAAACGAGGCTTTCCTCAAGTTTGTAAGTTATTTCAAGATGGTGGTTTCTAAGCTTCTGCGTTTCAATTTTGAATTTAAATTTAGGTTTTAGCTCCTCAATTGTAGGAATTTACAGAATCGACAGTAATTTCAGTATTAGTATCATCATAACTGGTAATCGAAGAGTACTGGTTTTTGCCATTTTGGCTACGGAACCCTAAAAAGGCCTTCTAGGCATTGTACCGAGTATGCTGGCGGTATTTCCTCACTGAACTGCAATGCTGATGCTTTGCACGAGAAAACTGCGAGCTTGTTCAGCAAATTTGCTCGGTTGTATCGATGTTAACAATATTTAAAAAAAAACTTCTACGCCACCACTAGCAACAAAGAAATACTCTACGGACTGGCCTATAAGTTGTTTAAAATAAAAAGATACAAAAAAGCGAAACATAGCGGCATAGATATTGATGATTTTGACCTTATTTGAAAAAAAAACATGGGAAAATTGCAGATAGGCATTCCTCTTAATTTAATCTGTAGCCCAGCCGTATATTTGACGGTAAATCCCGTCAAATATGGCCACAAGTGAATCCGACCCGGCGGTTAATTGGTCCTTAGTCCAGTGACCCCGGGATCATCGGTGTTATTAAAATTAATGGAAGTAACGCGTCTCATGCGATGACGTCACATCACACTACATAGCTAAAACTTACCGCCCGCTTTAGCCTAGTTGGTAGTGACCCTGCCTATGAAGCAAGAGGTCCTGGGTTCGAATCCCGGTAAGGGCATTTATTTGTGTGATGAGCACGAATATTTGTTCCTGAGTCATGGATGTTTTCTATGTATTTAAGTATTTATTTCTCTATATAAGTATATATATCGTCGTCTAGTACCCATAGTACAAGCTTTGCTTAGTTTGGGACTAGGTTGATTTGTGTAAGATTGTCCGCAAATATTTATTTATTTATTTATATATTTGTGTATATGAGTCATGGATGTTTTTATATAAGTTTTATATAAGTATGTTTATCTTCGTTTAGTACCCATAGTACAAGCTTTTCTTAGTTTGGGACTAGGTCGATTTGTGTAAGATTGTCCGCAAATATTTATTTATTTTTATTTATCATTATTATTATTTTAGAGCGAAAAAATCAAAATTAAATTGTTCCTTTTTGGTCTCAGATTTTTAAGTAGACAAGATGTTGTACTCGTATATATGTATATTATATTGGATTGTTATAAGTGCTGTTGGAGCTGGCAAAAAAATTGACAAAAGGGTCTCGTTTTTATTACAAATCGGTTTTGAAACTGATGGAAAGTTCAGACATGGTCTATGATAGACATAAATAAATAAATATTAGGGCCAATCTTACACAAATCAAAGCAATGTATGCTTCTAAACAAACGTTTTAACCCCTTCAGACCGGAAAAACAAGATCGCAAAATGAAGAACCTATAGACATAATGTTTTTGAATCAACAATTAAATGTTGGCCGGCCCGAAAGGGCTACTGTACTAAGTCTCCGGAAATACAAACCCCAGCCCCGCTATTCTGTAACTTGTTTTAAGCTCACCTCAACGCTCACCCACAAATATATCTTGACGCCGCTATTCATAGTAACCAAGCGTAGGTAGAGGTCTAGTTGGTTAGGCGTGACGGGTGGAGCGAGGTGCATGAGCGCGTAAAGAATAAGTAACAGCCCTGAACAGAGTTCCTAATAGCGGCGGTGCGAACTGGAAATGGTATTTTTTGGGGCCCACCCTATTTTTACTATACCTTAACGATTTATCCTCACTCAAAATACAAAACGCTGATATGATTAACTACGCAGACGATACAGTTGTAATTTTCCATGGTTCAACCTGGCATGATGTTTTTGAATTTGCACAGCAAGGGATGGCACTATGTGCAAACTGGCTGAATAACAACCTGCTAAGCTTGAATCATTCAAAAACTAATTACGTATGCTTTTTTAAGACAAACGCATCCTGTCCCCCCAATGAAACTCAAATAATTTTACATAATTGCAAGAATCCTACTAATGCAGCTGGGTGCCGCGACTGTTCTCAATGTCACACTATTTCGAGGGTAGAATCAATAAAATATCTAGGAGTGTTGATTTATGAAAAGCTAAGTTTTAAGCAACATACATCCACTACGGCAAAAAGAGTGCGTAAGTTAATATATATTATGAAAATTTTAAGAGACGTAGCTGACGCTGATTTATTAAAAACGGTATACTTAAGTCTATGCCAGTCTGTCCTGTATTACTGTATTCTGGCGTGGGGCGGAGGGGGGACTTCGTCGCTAATTGTCCTAGAGCGCGCTGAGAGGTCCGTTCTTAAAGTGATGTTAAAAAAGGCAACTCGCTTTTCAACAGTCCAACTTTTCAAAGAGGCCAAAATGCTAAGTGTCAGAAAGCTTTTTCTGCTCAAACTAGTCTCCAAGGCTCACCGGGAAGCTTCGTCTGTGCCAGAAGTGGTCGGACCTGGTCGGCTGCGGAAACGTAGCTTCAGGTTGCCAATACCGCCTACAAAAACTCACTTCTCTAGACGTTTTAATACTTACCTGAAACCTTTCATGTATAATCAATTCTGCAAAACACTAGATATAAGTAAATTGTCCTCAAGAGAAGTTAAAAGTTATGTGACAAAGGTGTGCTGTGATTGGAGTTACGACGACACGGAACGTTTTCTGCGGAACCAATATAATTAACACCCATACATGCACACACGCACTCACACACATCCACACACACATACACACACACTTACAAACACAAACACCACATACACACAAATTCCCCCATTTAGATCTTACCTTTTATGTCTAACATTATTATAAATATTTTTTTACTTAAATTCACTGTTCTTTCTTTTATTGTTTCGATGTTTCTTTATAAGTTAAGTTATAGCAGTCATATGTAATAAAAAAATAAAATAAAAAATAATCAGGTCAACTGCACTCCTGGGCCCCAAGATACAGGCTTTGCCTAGTTTGGGGTCCACTATTTTTGGTCGAAAAATTTATTTCTTATCAAATAAACGAATTTATTTATTTATTTATTATATTTATTTATTTATTTGAACCACAACTGAAATAAAGAAATATATCCATACTTAAAATTATAAATGCGAAAGTGTGTCTGTCTGTCTGTTTGTTACCTCTTCACGCTTAAACTGCTAAACTGATTTAGATGAAATTTGGTATAGAGATAGTTTGAGATAGTTTTTATCCCGGAAATCATTTCCTAACGGGGTGAAAGGGGGGCGGGGGGTGAAAGTTTGTATATAGTTACGATATAAACGGGTTCCGCGTGGATGGTGTCGCGGGCAGTAGCTAGTTAATAATAAATAATCAATGGTATTATTTGTTGTTGATAATAGTACATTATGATACAAGTGTGCTATGTTGGTCATTACACTCGAGTCGGTTTTTAAGCCTGAGCCGAAGGCGAAGGCTTAATGGAGACGAGAAGTGTAATGACCAATGCTCACGTGTTTCATACGACGTTTTTCAACACATTTGCGAGGAAAAAAAATAAAAAATGAAAATGTTACAAGATATTGTAATGAAAAGGCACTAGTGCGATAATGTAATGTAAAAGTCACGGCATGGGTAATATTCTGCATTATTTTGCTAATATTTTAAAAGATATGTAATGAAAAGGCACTAGTGCGATAATGTAATGTAAAAGGCACGGCATGGGTAATATTCTGCATTATCAGTGTAAATACGCTGTAATAAGACCTACTTTACGAGCAGGTGTGTTGAAAAAAAAAAAATTGCATGTATGTTATTCGATATTATGTACATTGTAGATCGTTATACACACAAGCGCTCCACTCATAATTTGGTCTAGACTCGATTAAAGCTGATCATGAAAAAATATTGAGTAGGTATTAATTTTAAAATAGCTTTCACTCCATTATTCGAAGCATTTTTATACTTACTGAGATTAATTTATTTAGATTTGAGGATTTCAAAATGCGAGATATTCTCTAATAAGTTAATTATTCTGAATGAGTACCTACGAGATTACGTATCTATAAAAGATTTTTTTTAAACTGAAACGAACTAAGCTCTACTGCGTGTATTAATTATTTATTGAAACGTGTAATTTCAATAATTAATTCCTCTTGACATATAAATTTGTTTTACAAATAAATAAGTATGAGTATGTAGCCTTATGCTATTCCAATTATGCAGGTTTTCAAATAAAATACACGAAATATAGCGTTTATAAGAATGAATATTGTTTCATAGAAAAGCAAATCATATCCCTTTTTGATTTTGACTAGTAAAAGTTCCATTGCGGCCTACTTGCAGGACTGCGTTGTCAGTTGACAATTTGCCAGTATAGTTTGGATGACAATCCAATATTATGGCCCATCGAGCTGATCTGATGATGGAGACAGAAGGTGGCCATGATAATTCAGTATTTAACCGATGTAACCTCGTGTGGGCAGGGCATGTCGCTAGATACAAAGACGACCGCTGGACGAAAACAGTGACCATGTGGTCAGGACCAGCAGGATCGAGACGTGTTAGCAGGCCTAAGGGCAGGTGGAAAGACGAGATCGAAGCGATAGCAGGAGAAACCTGGGCTACAAAAGCGAAACAAAGAGACGAATGGGCGACCATTACCCGAAGAGGGGTCCATACGTAAAGCTAACAAAGGAATTTTAAATCTGTAATCTATATGGAATAATAAAAGGCTTTTTTATTTTATTTTTTTATTTTTATTTTATAACCTCGTTGAGTTTGGAATCGTTAGAATTGTCTCAATGAGTAATTGATGATGGTATACAGAAAAGTACAGTCAGCAATAAAAGCTTGTACCGAAAATTTAATTTTTGACAGAATTCTTGTTATTTTTTTTATTTTTTTTTTTATTTAATAATTTACATCAGAAATATTATTTCCATAATGTGTTAGTAACAGTGATCTTAAAACTATGTTAGTAGGTATTTTATCACACTTACAATTAGCAGTTGGATGGCCTATGCAACCTATCCCAATGGAACAGGAAGGGACCATCCAAGCGCGCCGCCACCGTCTGCAGGAGGCTGTTCGGGCTGCCGCGCAGGCGCCTCATCAGGGACGCGACCCGCGCCCGCATTATGGCGTGAAACCCATCCGTGTGCGCTTCGCAAAACATCCCTGATGCACTGCAATGGCGCGGCAGCCCCAACAACATCCTAAACCCATTATTATAGTGGACGCGTAGGGCACTGTAAGCCTTTTGCGTATAGTTGATCCATAGGCTGCAGGTGTAAAATGATTGGCAGAACGCCTTAAAAAGGGTAATCTTTACGTCGGTGGTACACCTTCCAAACCTACGAATCAACATGTTGCTCCTGACTGACAGTGCCCTACGCTCCCTCTCCACGTCCTTGTTGTCACTCTGGGTCTCCGTGACCCAGTGACCCAGGTACTTGAACTCCTTTACCATTTGCAGAGGTGTGCCGTATAGATAAGCCGGTGGAACGATTACTACGTTATACTACGACGATGGCAATGTAAGCTGAGACCTTAGCCTTTGGACGCTTGCGATTCCAGAAGAATCATAAGCGCGTTGCCGTCCCTTTATTGATTTGAGGGTTCGTTGTGTTGTGCTTGAGACGAACGCTGGTCGTTCACTCTAACACAACACATCCGCGGGAACCCTGGCGATCTTATTCGTCACCAGGAACACAACACCACATACCTGGGCGTTTCCACTAAAATATGCGACTTTAACTTTTTTTCTCAGAGTTTAGTTTTTTTTTAGTTTTTCTGGTTCAGAATCATGAGCACTCTTGATCCCGATAAAGAAAAAAACCAGCCAAATGCGAGTCGGACTCGCGCACGAAGGGTTCCGTCGCATTATCTATAAAAAAACTATTTTATTCCGTGTTTTTAGTATGTGTTGTTATAGCGGCAACAGAAATACATCATCTGTGAAAATTTCAGCTGGAAATATCACGGTATCAGTGAGATACAGCCTGGTGACAGACAGACGGACGACGGACGGGCGGACGGACGGACGGCCAGACAGCGGAGTCTTAGTAATAGGGTCCCGTTTTAAAAAGTGTCCCCAATTTTCCATACATTTTTTTTGGATTCCACTATGTGATTGTGATGGTCCATACATACATACAGAATGTATGAAAAAAACGTCACATAGTGGAATAAAAAACTGAGGACACCGTAGCCAAATGGCAAAAAACGGAACCCTTATAGATTCGTCATGTCTGTCTGTCTGTCTGTCCGTACGTATGTCACAGCCACTTATTTCCGAAACTATAAGATCTACACTGTTGAAATTTGGTTAGTAGATGTATTCTGTGAACCGCATGAAGATTTTTACACAAAAATAGAAAAAAAACATCAAGTTTTGGGGGTTCTCCATACTCAGAACTGAAACTCAAAAAAAAAAAAATTATCAAACCCATACGTGTGGGGTGGGGTATCTATGAATAGGTCTTCAAAAATGATATGGAGGTTTTTAATATCATTTTTTTCTAAACTGAATAGTTTGCGCGAGAGACACTTCCAAAGTGGTAAAATGTGTCCCCCCCCCCTGTAACTTCTAAAATAAGAGAATGATAAAACTAAAAAAAATATATGATGTTTGGTTTAAACGAGATCTAGTAAGTAGTTTTTTTTTAATACGTCATAAATCGTAAAAAGCAATTTATTTAACGGAACCCTTCATGTGCGAGTCCGACTCGCACTTGGCTCCTTTTTTTATTTATCGGGATTAAGAGTGCGCATGATTCTGAAAGGAAAAACCAAAAAAAAAACTCAATTCTGAGAAAAAAAGTAAAAGTCGCACATTTGAGTGAAAACGTTATATTGTTTATTTTATTTATTTACTTACACAGTTATACAATAAAAACATTCTTATTCTTATAACGCCTCACCGACTTACAGAAAGCTTTTGTTTAAAGCAAAATAACTAAAAATATCTCCATTAGTCTCTTTTCTACCGCACACACGACAAATTCTAAAGAAAAGCAGCGAGCCAAGTCTGAGAAGTCACGAACTAAACCCCAACTTGCACGGCAAAAACTACGCCAAGTTTCTTCTCGGGAAACAGGAGCCGACTCCGCAAAGTAAATAAAGCTGCTATGTTTATTTATGAAAGTGTATCCGCAATGTGTGATGAGTTTTTTAACTGTCGAAAAGAGCTTAATGGTTGGGCGTTCGAAGTTTAAGAGATGGTTATGTTTTGGCACCTTTTCCTTTCCGAAAGACTACTAAAAGAGGTTTTACTTTATCATAACTTACGAGAAAACAGAAAGATATACAAAATCGTAAAAAAAAAGAGACGCATTGAGTACTCAGTATCAGAAAAAAAGTATAAAACAAATCAAAAATGTTTGACAGACGTTGCCTCTGTATACGTTAGTATTTTTTTTTAGTTTTCAACTTTGACTTTACTGAAATACATTTTTATAAATACATGCATTGCTACATATATCATACAATGGTCTAATTTAATGCTCACACTCATTCGTATTACTGCTTATTGGTTAAACGCTCAATGGAGCATAGTTACGTAAACAAACACCCGTACCAGGAAGGAATCCCCAAACTTTATGACACCCACTGTGTAAGTTATGGGAAGAATTAGGGTCGTTTGCCGAAGTTTATCGTGTCCATCCACCCGTAAGACTTTTACGAATCATAAACACGGCTCATAATAACAACAAGGAGCAATAATCAACCCAAATGGCACGCGCAGAAAGTCGAACATGCCCCGCTGCGGAACAGCAAATTTAATTCAGGCAATTTATCCATACCCAAGTCGTTGAGTCATTATGTCGTCATCTAGCTTCTAGTAATCACAATATTCAGACCTTGTCTCAGAGTCTAATATTGTATCTTGTACGAAAAAGTGGTCGTAGACATTTCGAGTCAGCATTTTTTTACGACGGTCTATTTACGATGTTATGTAATAAGATAGTGGGGCTAAAAAACTGAGTCTGGAACAAAGATGGCGGGTGGCGTAGGTTTATAGGGGTATATAGGGTGCTTGTGAGGCGAGGCACGCGTCACGAGATTTCGGACGACGGAAGATAATAAGCTATGAATATCTTCGGGCTAAGTAACAGTAATCTGGTTTGAGGCTGTGTTATGGGCACATTTCGGTTGAATTGCTGCTGATCAAATGGCATACATGAGTGAATTCAATGAGCAAGGATAATGTTTGTATAGTATTCTCCCATTCGTATTGCTGCTGAATGTATTTCTTTCTAGGATAACTAAAGAATTAGGTAGGTCAATGAAATCTGGCGTATCTAGTACTAATAATTTCAGATTTTATTGTTACTTGTGAAATGAGCACCGTTTATAATTAGTGAATTTATATAAACACTATACTAGGTACAAAACAGTATCTTAATACAGGTTATACAGGTAAAACTTTTAAAATGTACCTTTTACTGATGCTACAGACTAGAACGGCTTAAAGGAGAACGGTTTAATACAATAAACTTAATACCTACAAAACAAAATGCCATGACAAATACCTAGTTAACGACTACTAAATATTTTAATTTTACCGCGCAGCGCTGTAAGACATTTTGTACATTTTTTTTAATGTTTTTCAGATTATCTGTACATATAACGGCACATTTTTCCGCACAGTACCAACTAAAGTACCACAGTGTAATGTGGTGACTTAAGATCAGACGTATCGTGTATGGGTGGGATAATTTAACACGTATTAGGGATCTTAGAGCCCGTTCACACGGATACATTAACGATTCTTTGCGGGAACTGTTTTTGTAGGATCTGATTTGGAGGCAACAGTATAATACAATACACGCGTTCACACAAGAATACGCTTGCAGGATTTGGCAATAAAATGGATGCCACAAACTGTGTCATCCGATTTTGCTACCACCAATCGGTCCGGTCGTTCGATAAAATGCCGGACCCGACTTAGTGGCAACAAGTAATTCACACAAGCTCGGAACAAGAATCCTGCAAAAAACCTGATCCGGATCGAAAACCGGGCAGCCGTGTGAACACACTATCCGGTTTTGCAGGATCGGATAGTTAGCAGATCCGACGAAACTTGACGCCGTGTGAACGGGCTCTTAGCCATGAACAGCAGTTGGCTTCCAACTCGACGCTGCAACTTTGCAATCGATTTTCTGTTGAGAGTTCGGTAGATTATCTACAAAGAGACGCGAGCTGCATGCTTAACGAGTAGATAGTCTGCGCAGATACGCTTTAGTGGCGAGATATGCTAAATTACTTTTAAGCAAAATGGGAGATTCGTTGTTATCTGCATTATTATTTGGAGGGTAGAGAAAATAGCAACAGAAACTTAAATTAAACAATTAATATGAGATGACTGGAACAGATAAAGTGGATACCAAATTCTAATTCTGACTTCAAAGACATTTCTTTTCGTTGTACATGCTGCACATTTTAAATCATTTATTTGATTGTATTGTTAATCATCACCATCCTACATTTGTTATAACATAATTTCTGAAACCAAAGGGAAATGTTTAAGAAGATCTACTTCTTTAACACTTAAGATGATGTTTTTATTTATATACTACGATGGCTAACAATACACGTGCACACGATCTTCAAAGCGAAACTCCAGAAGAATCAAAAGTGCGTTGCCTACTCTTTTTTTGATGTGACGAATCGTTGTGTTGACAGCTTTAGACAAATGCATGTCCCTCTTTCTCACACAGCGCATCGTCTAGAGCAGTAGTTCCCAAACTTATTTTTCTCGTGGACCCCTTCCAAAATTTTACTGGTTTCGGTGGACCCTCTGCTGCTACATTTCTACCACATTCTTAAAGTCACCAAAAAATAAAAATTGTGTCGCTTCTGAGTTCTGTCCCTTTATTCCGATAGGTAAAATAAAAACGAAAAATGGTACATTTTATAACACTTTATTTATTAAAAGAATATAATTACAAGAAAAAAATAATAAGGTAATATACTAATATACCTAGGTTCAGGTCATAATTTTAATTAATGGGAAGGATGTATTTGATGGAGTGTCAGCAAACGATCAATGTTTGGCTTTATTTTTGTGAGCAATAACCGCAAATCCCCCCGTTCTGTGATGTTTAATTTGCTCCTTTTTTTTGTTAAGAGGTTTGTAACTGCACTAAAACTCCTTTCGACAAGGTATGACGAGGGAAAAGCTATTAAAAATTTCCTTGCGATTTCCCACAGTCCAGGATATTTTTCGGGTATTTCTGCTTGCAGCCAAAATGTTTGGTAGCCTTTTCTAAATTTCACCTTCAGCTCCTCATTGGTGCTTAGCTCGAGCAGCTCCTCTTGTAATACAACATTAGCCACTTCCGTTTCATCAAATGGATTTATGATCCATGGTGGTATATCCATCGTCAGCATATCTTCAAACCTGGTTTCAAAGTCATCATGCAGGGCACTTAAATGTTGACTGTAGGTATGGTTATCCTCATCAATACATTCTACCTGCGACAAGTTTGGAAATTGAGAGAATTCACGCCGACTAATGTTTTGCTTCATAAATTTCAATTTCCCAAGAAAAGCCGAAATTATCCCCTTTGTTTTAATTAAATTCAGGCTGTCCCCTTGTAACTGCAAGTTAATATGATTAAATTTTTTAAACAAATCTGTCAAATACGCAATGTCTGCTTTAAATTTGATCAAGTTTTCTTTTAAATCTGGATCTCTACTTTCTAGGAACTCTAATACGGAATCGAAAACAGAGTAAAATCTCGTTAAACATGCACCTTTTGACAACCAGCGTACTTCAGTATGTAAGAGCAGTCGTTTGAAGTCTTCATCATTTTCGTCGCACAATTGAGCAAATAAACGCGTATTCAATGCATTGCTTCTGATTTTGTTGACAGCTTTTATTACAAAATGAAGAGATTGGTTCAACCTGTCACTTAAATGTTTTGCCACAAGATGGATTACGCAATGAATAGCTGTAAGTCCTGGTATAATTCTTTTGAGATGACTTATAAACCCACGATATCGACCGACCATTGCAGGAGCTCCGTCTGTTGCCGCTGAAATAATGTTTGTAAATGGAATCGATTTTTCCGTAAAAAAATTACTCAGGACATTAAATATTGATTCGCCTTTAGTGTCAGTCTCCAAAGTTCTGGCAAATAGCAATTCTTCGTGAATTTCTTCCTCCATAATAAATCGAACATATGCTAATAATAATGCTTCATTACCGGGTAACGTTGACTCGTCCAGTTGTATAGAAAAATGAGTTTTTTGCAGATGATTGCACAAAAAACTTTCGGTATCAGAGCTCATTTCATCAATGCGTCTTTGAACAGTATTGTTACTTAATGGAATTCTTTTTAGTACGTCAAATGGAGATTTGTGCAAAACAGTTTTTAAAACCTCTTCAACAGCGGGTAAAATTAATTGTTCTCCGATAGTGTGCGGTTTTCCAGATTTTGCTATTAGTAATGAGATATTGTAAGATGCCCGCAAGCCATCATCGTTACTTTGAGATGTTGAAGCGAACATACTGTGCATGGTGGGTCTCTTTTCATATTTTTCCTTCAATGTTTGAAAATATTTCAAATCTTTACCTATTTTATCAGTATGACACCTTTTTAGATGATCTTCGAGCTTTGATGGTTTCATAGAGTCATTGCTCAAAACTTTGTTGCATAATAGGCACATGGGCAATTGTTTGTCTGCCTCTGATGGAACAAAACCATATTTAAAATAATCGACACTATATTGTCGACATTTTTTCTTTGCTGTAGCCATGTTTCGTGTCAGTTACCTTACCTGTAAAAAAAAATGTTTTAGTAACCAAGTTTTTTTCTGAATATAGGTATCACACCGCAGCCTTTGTCACCACGCGGTAATAGAATTACGGCTTGTAAAGGGACCAACTAATAAACCGCTAAGACAAATACAGACGTTTTCACAAAACGGTATCAATTTTAAAGTACCTAATTTACCACAAATTTTTAATAGTACAAATAAAAATTGGTGTACTCAGTATCAAATACTGATCATATTTGTGTAGAAAAAAATAAAAGTCGAAATCCCAAAATTGTCCATAAAAGCGATAACTAACATTTCATCAAATCAATGAGTTCACGCGCTCCGTGTATTTGCGTATTTTTTGTCTGCGGCTTCATTGTTAAAACGTGACAAACTGGCATCGAAGCTCAAGCCCTGCTCTTTCCAAAAAGAAATAGTTTTGATAAAATAGTTACTTCAAAATCAATTTAAAATGATTGTGAAATTACTGTTTTATAAAATTAGTAGTCATTTGCAAGAAAAATTACAAAATTAATTGCTCTGCAATATTGCTTATTCGGCCTTTTTAGAAAGGCAGTGCTTCTGTCGTGAAAAAACAATTGAATAAAACGTGCTCTTTGTCTTCAAATCAAAAGAGGACAATTAAAATATCTGTAAGTTACGAAGTTACCTATCTACAAGGTGTTTTTTTAACCGTCTTACACCAAAAGCCCATTTAATGTATCCATTATAAGAAATTGAAAGGTATACCTATTTATTAAATTTTAACTCTTTTTTCATAAAATAACGTATTTAATAAATAACAATTTTAATTTGAATCACTTGTTTAGTTTCAGTCAATAGGTGATAGTACCTAGCAATCGAGCCTGCTAATCAATATCCAATAAAAATAAGTCCACGTGGACTACCGTCCAATAACGTGCGAGCGGCTCCTTTCAACCCCGCGCGTAATCCCTATTCTAAGGCGCTCGCGCTTCCCTTTGTGAAATGCCGCCTCAGTGACCTCAGTCACATTTTGGTTTTCGGCTAATGCACATTATGCACAAGTGCTGCTTTGTTATTGGCAAGTGTCCGATCGCGTGTGACGATGAGTGATAGCTGTGGTGATAAGGGATAGTGATAATCTGGATTATTTACAAATGGTTGATTCCAATCTTTTAAATACGCCTGAAATCCCTTACTTTGTTAAATACGTATCTACCACTAATGTTTTACATCGGAAAATTGTGTCAGACAGTCCTAAGCCTGTTTAAGTATGAAGGAAAGATTGGAATTAATCTCTTCCGACCGTCGCAGTGTTAGTGATACCTACCTATTCGGTTTAGAGTGCGTTGCCCTCACCGTTTGCGCCGTGAATACAAACAGTTGTGATCAACCGACTGGTACACGTAAACAAAATACTTAAGTACTATAAAACAAAAAAAAGGTAGGTACTTACTTTTCTCCGGCACTAGCAAACACTGATATAAATTTTCTCACACCTTCTTTTCGTAATTCCGGAAACAAATGAATGAGTTTGCCTTTGGCATCAAGTATTTATAGTGGTGATCAAATTCATGTCTGAACAAGCATTAAGCATTGTCGGGCGGATAGCGCTTTGCAAGTCTGTACACGAAATTGTACCTACGTAATATCGAATACGCAAGTTTGAACAAGTAACAGTCGCTTGCCTTATTAAAATATAATCTGCTTAGTTAGGTACTAAAAACAATGTAGGTAGGTAGTAGGCCCTTTTAAAAACTATGCTTACATTTTTGCTCTTTACTATCAAAACCAGATAAATTTTCGTGGACCCCCATTAACATTTTATGGACCCCCATTTTTTGTTCACGCCTACGTAGACCCCCAGCAAGTCTCCCGTGGACCCCTGGGGGTCCACCTGGACCACTTTGGGAATCACTGGTCTAGAGCTCTAGTGCTCTGGCAGCCTTACCACGAGCAATACAACACCATATACACTTACAGAGCAGTGCTGTTATTACGGCTTTAGACTTCTGTATGGCAGGGGTTCTTCCCCAGTTAGGCTGCTCTAAATGTGCCCTTTCTCTCTTGTAGGTACTGTTTTTAACGGAACACCTACTTTCCCAAACTAACCTTTGGCAAACTGATTAATTTCGCAACTTTTATTTCCCAAACTCTGAAACTGTAGATATTTCAGGATTTATTTCAGGGCCATCGTGTAGAACCCTATAGGTTAGGTTAGTTTATTAAAATCCTGAAATATTTAATAGTTTCAGAAATATTAAGAGGTTGGGAAATGAAAAGATGCGAAATGAATCAGGTTGCCAAACGTTAGGTTGCGAAACATTAGTGAACCGTTTTTAACTATATGCTGTTCTATCGTCAACAGGGACACTAGTGTTGAGGAGCTACGATATTTAACAGTAGACCAAGCCCTGGGAGACCTGGCGCAGTTCATCCAGCACGTTAAGAGCGATGCCTTCGAGAATGGACGTTACAAGTGAGTAATATTGTCATGAAACATTTTACGGGCAATTAACTTGGCTCTATGAGGCGTCGCGACTATTAGGACCCCATACCACCTAATAATCCTACAGATTTATGTTTTTGAGACAAAATCCCATAAACTTCGCTGGATCAGTCATCTACCGCGCATGGGGGACGATCAAGCCGTCAAGAGAGCGTACTTAGCTCGACCTGCTGGTCACCGATCAGTTGGGCGATTCAGGTATCGCTGGGGATTAGCGCAGCTCTGCGACCCCTGCGTTAGCTTCAAGCCGTAAACTGTAAATAGTGGCGTGGGATAAGTAGCTCGCTCTCGCTTCGTAGGCCAAGATCCTTTTTCGATCACTGAGCAAAAATATGAGAGCAGTGGCACGTAGGTATACAGGGCGTCCCACGCCTATGCCATATTTCGCCATGGAAGGAAAGTACCTTGAATATTGTAGATAGAAGATTTTACTAAAAGAAGACATTATTTTAAACTAAATAACAATTTAAACTGCATTCATAGATTTTTAAATAATTACATGGTTGAACCGGGAATCGAACCCACTACACAAGAAAAAAAATTACTCTGTTGCTTTATCATACCGATCGAAAGGCTACATCATAAGGATAATTTGTTGCTACGTAACATAGTGTCAGAAATAAAAGGAAGACCATGAATTTTAACATTTTAATTCGAAATTCATCAATTTAATTTATTAAATGCTCAAAATGATTCCCATTGACAAAATAATTTACGCGTCTTTCGGCAGATTCGGGATACAGCAGAAACTTGATTGGTCAGAAACTAGATTTGTTGCATACAACCAGGTACCATCGGCCAAAGCCAGAGTCGACCAGATTCAAAACAGAATCGCTTGCAATGCTGCAACGGCTGGAACCAAAATGCGCCTTTAAGGTGGTCAACTCTGGCTTTGGCCGAAAGTACCTACTAATTACGTATCTCTTTATAATTTTATCATGCACTTAAATTATAATAGGGAAATGATGCGCACTTCTCAAGTGGGTACTGATTCATTCATTAGTAATAGGTACTTTAAAATGATAATGTCCGTTGTATGTCCTTACGGCGGTTTTCATTTTTCTGAACAAAATTTCACATCAAATGTTAAAATGAATGGTCTTCGTTTTATTTCTGACACTATGTTATTTAGCAAAAAATAATCGTTATGATGAAGCATTTCGATTGGTATGATAAAGCTACACGGTACTTTTTTTTTCTCGTGTAGCGGGTTCGATTCCCGGTTCAACCATGTCATTATTTAAAAATCTATGAATGCAGTTTAAATTGTTTAATAAATCAAAATAATGTCTTATTTCAGTAAAATCATCTATCTACAATATTCAAGGTACTTTCCCTCCATGTGGCATAGGCGTGGGACGCCCTGTATATACAGGCTGGTGATGACGATGAGCCAAAATAGTTAGTTTCATGACTTCATCAGGGACGGAGCGGTGGGCCTGGTCGGATGCTCGTACGCAGGCAGCATGGCGACGTGGATGAAGCTGGGCTACCCGCACCTCGTGGATGCGGCCTTCTCGGACAGCGGACCACTGCATGCTCAGGAGGACTTCCCAGGTACCAACACATCTAAATTAGGGAGCTGGTTTTTACCGGAGATGGAGCCGGAACTTTTTAATTAGATTTATCGGAGTCAGAGCTGGAGTCAAAGTCGGAGTTCAAAGCCTTCTTAAATATGAGCCTGAGGGAGAGACAGATAGCTGTTCAGTTAACGAAAACAACGTGAAGAAACGGGTCTAATCCCAGCAAGGTCTAGTTTTCCGTCTGGATTGGAAGTTCAGATGGCAGTAGCCTTCGTAGCCTACGTAGCCGATGACGCCCTTAATAATTTCCAGAATACCTGGAGGTGATTACGGAGGCGATTCGCACCCAAGGCAGCGAGGCGTGCCTATCGAGCGTAGAACAAGCTGTCGAGCGGATCGTCGAGCAACTCAACACGACCACCGGACCGGCCACGATCTCCAGTCTGTTCAAGTAAGTGTCCTAGAGTTGCAAGTGTGTTACTGTAACCGCTTACCAGGTGAACTGTGCGCTTGTTTGTCTGATGCAGAAACTTAAATGTTAGTTATCTTCGGATATGTGCGCGGGTAGGTACTGTGAATGTTGCATGTTGGCCGTTTTGTATGGTTAGGCAGTGAAATTGCCTGATAAGTTCACAAATTAAGAAATGCGGTTTGCGTCAATTTCGTTAGCCACTATGATACCCTTGGTTGCCGACCGCTGCCCTAATAGACAATTAATAAAATAATGAAGGGGTTGCGGCTTTTATCGGGATAATCCCCCATATTTTATAGACATTTCTACCGTAGTTAAATGTTGTGTATCTATATCTCCGTTGACAACTTGCTTAGACCTCAGTCATATGAGACCACGGCCGGTGCAACCCCGGTCAAAATATAGGTAAATAAAAATCTTGTTATACCCGTGTGAAGTAATCTTATACTCGTATGTGAACAACGCGCGAGATTATAAAGAGTTATTTCCAAAAATACTCGAGACAGACAATCCGTTCCGATACATTGTTAATCTGTACTTTTGGCGTGGGATTGACGTGAGTTGCGTTTACTACAGGCGCTAGCGCCTATCGTCAAGATTTAGTATGAAAAGTCTATACACCGCCCCTGGTGGTCACTCATAGAACTAAAAATCCAAACTGTAACGTGAGGCACTTATACATTACTTAATTCGCCATCGACTTCACGTTCGTTCACGATTTTCCAATATTCAACCTTATATCACTAGCATTTATCGTTTTAATTTAAATGTTTGTCGGTTATGACATTACAGAATACGCGCATCGCGACGTCGACAGTGTCCACTGTCGATACAATATGGCGGCGCGGGGGCCATTTATTTGCATTTTTAAATACAAAATACGCGACAATCCGAATTTTGCGGATATATGTTGTCAATTCAAAACCCTTATTTTTATAAGTTCTTTAATTTGAGATAAATTTCGATCGGATCTACGGTAACTCTTGACGGAATAATACGATATCACGGGCCATTTTGCAAGTGAAATAGTAAACTACAGTCGCTACGGTATTCTTCGATACGAAATGTCAAATTTGGGTCTCACGCTACCGATTGGTAGTACGAATCGAACGTTAAATTACGCGTCGAAAACTAAACGCTAGAGCCTAACGTTTTGCAGTTGGTTTCGTAGGACAACGGCATTGTGAGTTACAAGTTTGACGGGTCGAATCGAAGAATACCGTAGCGAGATCGAAATCTATTCGAAGCGCGTTTATTCGATCTCGTATTAGTTACGTAACGTTAGGTTACGATTGTTATCTCACAATAAGGGTACTGGTACAGCTGGTCGATCACATAACGCATTGTATGCAAGTTAGGTAGATCTAAATGTCAAATTTTATATGGAAAAATGACTGTTGGATTGTCCTAACGCGTGTTCGGAACGTTATGCGATTACCCCTCTGGAATGAAAACAGCTACCTAGCTTTGTTTACGTCAATGTTTTTGAAGTGGATACTTCTTTGCTCGCGTTCTTGTATAGGGGTATTAGGGGTACAATTCAAAATGTATCACGTGACTTCCGGAACAACTTTTTGTAGAGAAGCCTAATCTGATTTCAAATCATTGTTTGTTACATGTTTTAATCCTTCTTTATTTGCCATTATGTTATTTAGTTTATGTGGCGGACATGAAAATAATGCTGAAATGACCGCCATTTTCAATGTATCACGAGTCGCGACTATCGCGAGTCAAATGAGCTATACGTCAGTCAATGTTGCCATATATACCGATTTATCTGGACTTATACAGATTTTAGTGAATTAATTCAGATATATTAGGGTTCCATAGCCAACAAAGAAGTATCCACTTAAACTTAATTAACGGTTGTATCTCCGACACAACCCGCTTCTTTTTGTCACTATCAATCTGACTCACGACCTTCAAATCAAACAGAACCTACGCGCTATGACGTCATCTCGCGGTATACGATCACAAAGTTCGCAGCGGCAGGCACCGACTCGTTAGCTCAGTAGGTGAGAGCGCCGATATACAACTGAATTTGACCATCGGAGGGCGGAGGTTCAAATCCTTCACGAGTCATACTTTTTGTTTTTTTTATTTTTGAGCTTTGACGAGGGGTTTTAAGGCGGTTTGTTTGGGTGTGGATACTACACATAAATATGCTTAATTATCTTCACAATACGGGCTTCTCTTTAAAAGCTGCCCTGTAAATGCCAATAAATGCCGCCATCACACTCTCCTGATACTTATCGGTAGTTATATCAGTATTGGCAGGGGAAGCAGGTTTCGATATGACAATAGTGCGATTTGGGAGGCAAGTAGAGAGGGTTCCCCGGGAGAGGGAGAGTAAGTAGGGGGGGTAATATGTGGTACCTATGGAGACAGAGACACACACACACACAGCGTAACTATACATTGACAGAGAAGCGTACGAATGGGTATATGATGATGATCTTCAAAATGGTTTTGATGCGGTTTTCTGTGAAGGTAGGTGTTATGATTTTAAATCGCAGGAAATACGGCATTGTCCTGTGCTTGTTATTCTGCGCGTTAGGGTTCGATAGCGACAATTGTTCCTTAAGTATTGTACCTACGAAAATTGTTTTTTTAAGTTACGGTTGTAACGCTTTAGCTTTCGCTTTTAAGTTGAATGAAACTATACGTTTTACATAAGTTTATATTTTTTTTATTTTTTTTTATTTATATTAACTATACGTCTATCATTACAGTCTCCCAATGCGATAGCGTAGCAAATTATTAACATAACATATATTTATAGGGTATTACATAATTCTAAGTTTTACAATATTTAATATAACACATACAAAGTAATTTTGGTGAATTCATTCAAAGAGCAGTGGAATACATCAACCCTCGTAGCAACTAGATTGAGCGTGCGCAGAGCCCTTGTCCAGGGCGCCTCGTGCTGCTGGCCGGTGCGCGCGGGCGGCACGGCGAGCAGCGGCGGCTGGCGCCGGCGCCACACGTACCGCGACGGCACGCACAGGCCCACTTCAGCCAGTACCCCAGAGTTACTGACCTTGCCGCGTAAAAGTTTAAATACATAGGACACCAGAGTCAACTCCCTCCTAACCTCTAACCGATTGTACATAATTTAAAAAAAAAACGCTAAATAAATTCTTCTTAATATTCTATTATATTCTTTCTCTTATATTATAGACATTATATGTGTTATTTGCTTTACAAATCATACAACGAAGACCTCCGACAAACCACTTGTATATGTGTATATGTATAGATATTAAGTTTTTGCGCTAATATTTCTGCTCGGGTTTTGTGGTTTAACCGTAGGTAACTTCAATAGAAATAAGACGCATCTATAACTTGTTATTGTATTGCATGTGTTGATGCGCGGGCTGATAGTGTAGTAGATCTTTTATTGATAAGATATGAAAGGGCATAGCTAGAATATGTAGATTGTAGGTACATCTGGATTATTTGATAGTGTATGTGGTTGGCTTCTTGCCACCCCTATGGATATTTTCATAACACGTTATCTGATTGATTATAGATTTCAATTCACGAAGACGTGCCCCAATCACATTGAGCCCTAGATTATGTTTTTAACCCCGGATGAAAAAGAGGGGTGATGGTTACATTTTTTTTATGACTATTTTATGTGACTATTTAATTTTTGACTAATGTGACTGACTGACATGTAACTATTTGTAATTAAATTATAGGTACTTATTTAAATATTGTATGCGACTCGAATTTTAAATGTAGTACCAATTAGCACGTAAGCTTTAGCTGTTAGTGCTTATAATGGTGAATAATGAATAATAATAAATAAATAATAAATTTAACAAGTGTATCTGTGTCTCTGTCTGTGGCATCGTAGCCCCAGATGAACCGATTAGAGTGCGGTTTTATAAATCAAAAGTTTTGACTGTCGACATGGTTCTTGTAAACATGGTTTACCTACATATAAATTATGTACTGATCATAGAAGTCACACATCGCAAAAGCGCTTTAAATGCCTATGCCTGTGATAAGAAAATATGCCTGTGATAAATAAATAAATAAATATTACGGGACACAAATCAACCTAGGCCCACGGTAAGCTCAATAAGGCTTGTGTTGTGGGTACTAGGCGATGATATATATATAATAGATACATACATATAGATACTTAAATACATATATAACATCCATAACTCAGGTACAAATATTCGTGATAAACACACAAATAAATGCCCTGACCGGGATTCGAACCCGGGACCTCCAGCTTCGTAGGCAGAGTCACTACCCACTAGGCTACGGAGGCCGTTGTGATGTGTGAGACCAGCGCCAAAATGGCCTTAAATTAAAAGGGTGTAAACTTTGGATGTCTCCACAGAAAAGATACACCACTAACTCAGACATGTAAACAATGTCTTGACCCGTATTTTATTCTGCGTAGGTATTTAGTCCTCAAAATAGGTTTGTTTACGCCAATATCTTGACTCATGTCCATGACCTTCCAACGGGGCGGTACGCTAGTGACGTCATCCCGCGCTATACAGTCGCAGAATTCGCAGCTTTATGCACCGACTCGTTAGCTCAGTAGGTGAGAGCGCCGATATACATTAATACTTGACCATCGGAGGGCGGAGGTTCAAATCCTTCACGAGTCAGACTTTTTGTTTTTATTTTTTAGTTTTTCTCTACGATATGTTTCCATGCTTTTGAAAAGCTGTAGCTACTTGTCGAGTGTATGAAATCATAGCATATTAATCAATCATTATTTAATTTCTTTAATAAGACAACAAGATACACTGTTTGTTAGTAAATATTCATAATCCTATGTTATCCTATGTTAGTAAATATCTGTAGCTAAAGATATGGTGTTTTTAATTAGGTGTTGCATTATTGAGCACTCACTCCTAATGGCTACAGTTTTTAGGAGGCATAGCATGGCATAGCACATTTGGTGGAAAGGCACCTGGTCAATATTTTAGTCGTTTTCTACCCACGCAAGACCCAATTTAGAACAAACGAAAGTACAATTGCCTAGCACCTGAACTTTGTAAATGTTGGCAACGCGTTTTTATTATAAAATCTGCATTATGTTTTTATTTATAGGCACTGTCATTACCTACTATCTAGATGCCAGCTCAATCAGTACCTAATAGCTCGTTGCAAAACCATCATCATTCAATCTTATCGGACTTGTATTTGATTACAAATTATCACTCACGCTTTATTTTCTATATAAAACGATTTAAAAGGACTTGTCACAATACATGCTGTGAAGAGATCAAAATACAAAGTTTACTTTGACCTCTTTCCGCCTCGTAACTCAGTACAAAAAAATAAAAGACAATATCACCTACCCTGCTGTCGGTGCAGTAAAGAAATAACAATGATTAAAAAATCACTAATAATTAACACGGATAATTAAAATAAATAAATACATTCGTAGGCTGCTTAAATACATTTATCCGATTTGTGACGTTTGTGACAACCGAATACGACTTTTATTTTATTTGTCTTCTAGGTAGCTACCAAAAAGGTTACAATGTGTTATTTAAAGAACCTATTGATCCTTAAATTGAAGATGATGTCCCACTTTTTCTCACCGTGCGTGACCAAAATTAATGTGAGGGTCGGCCGTAATATATTGCAGAATTTCGTAGTAATTACCTATTGATACGAAGATCAAAGCACTGTAGCGGAACATACCGGGAATCGAACCCGGTGTGTCTGCAATACCGGTCCATAGCGGAAATCTATCCGCCATTCACTATATAATAAGGATGTTGTACGTTATTTGCCATACAATTCATTGTGTATACTTTCAAACCACTTGTGTATCTATATATTATTTTTTAAGGTTTTAATATTTATTTATTTCCTTTTGGAATAATGTATATTTATTTCAATAAAAGTCATAATATTAGATAAGTTTACATGTCAATAAAACTTAGTCAAATAACCCGCCTCGTGTCATTCCGGGTGCAAAGGTGTCCATCACACTCGCCGCATTGCCGCGTTGAATTGCAATCGCCAGGGGGCGTAGGTACTTTTCATGCCGATGACATCAATTTGACGTCACGCTGCATATAGGATGATCCCAAATAGTTAGTTAATTATTAATCATTAGTCGTCAATCATTTTAATCATGTACAAATTACTTCAAAAGTAATCTATTCACATGTGGAATAATTAATAGGTACCTACTTGATACGTGAAACGTAAATTAAACTATTTGTTTTGTTTTTATACATGTGGAGTGGAGTGGCATTTTTCCAAATAGGAGACCCCAGAAGATTAAACGTCTGCTCCGATAACACCCTAAGGCCGGGAAGCAAAGCGTGAAAAGAAGAGAAGGACGCATTGGATTGGGCACTGCAAGGGAAGAGTTCGCACTTGGCACTATTAATCTCCAGGCCCAGCTCCTTGAATCGAAGAAGGAGGGTGATGAGGTGTTTCAGTACCACCTCTGGTTTCCCCCCGAGGATGCTATCATCCAGGTACCACACATTCATAGGGGACTGCAACTCTGATATAACCTTTTGAATGGCTAGACTAAAGACTAGAGGGCCAAGTGGGTCCCCCTGCTGTGCACCAACCTGGGAAAGTATGAGGGACTCACCGTAAAAGAGGTATGATGGTGAGGAGTATACCTGGAAGAGGAAGGGGTAAAGGGAATACACCTTCTCCCGAGTTTCACTCAGCAAAGCATCCCGTTCGATGGAGTTAAATGCATTTTTGACATCCAGCTTAATAGTCACACAATCTGCGTGGCCAAGGTCCAAAAGGAGATACTATACTACCTATATATTATAGTTATTAGGTTTTCCCGGGCTGATTTTCTGCGCAACTCTACGACAAGCTACTCGTATTTCTGCTCCGGTATTGTGATTTAACCGTAACGCCTGTATATAAGGCACTTTTTTGTGAGTTAAACGATCTAAAATAGTAGTTTATGCAATCGTTATATAATGGATGCTTTTTAAGTCGAGTACCACGTTTAGGCCACGAAGCTTGCTGAGTGGCCTAATTAAGGTACAAGACTTAAAAAGCTTATTATATAACTATTGTATAACAATACTTTTTCTACGAGTCAACGGAAATAATAATTTATTAAACAAACTTGGTATCTATTGAAAATCGCCCTGCTGAAATGAAGCACAGTAGCTTAGTAATTTTGCGCGTTGATGTATTCACAGTTATCTTATACAGCTCCTGGATTCATAAGATGACTGCTGGCGGTTATCTTATGAAACTATACGAGCTCCGTGACGAGCTCGTGGAGCTCCAGGATTAAAAAGTATGTGATCTTAGTTTCGTGTACGAAATCTTAATTCAAAGATTAAAGTCGACGAGTAGAAAAAGACTATAGTGGGGCAGACTGCCGGAACAAATTGTCGTAAATGCGGACACACCGGACAAAGGCACCAAATTGTCGTAAATGCGGACACACCGGACAAAAGCACCAAATTGTCGTAAATGCGGACACACCGGACAAAATCACCAATTTTTTTCAGGTACTAGTTAATTACATAGCTTTAAGTTTTTGATAGGAACCAGCTCCTCCGACGGCCATCTTTTTTTTATGGGGGTCATTTTGAATTATAGGTATATTATAAATATCTCGGGCAACTAGATATTTTTTAAGGTCGAATACCCAAAGGATAGCAAACGGAACCCTGTTACTAAGCCTCCGCTGTGGGTCCGTCTATCTGCGTGTCAGTAATAGCTAGACCGTTAAAATTTTCACAGAGTTTGTATTTCTATTGCTGTTATAACTAAAATAATAAAAATAAAAATAAATTAAAAATTAAACAGTGCTCCCATACATTGAAAGTCATTTTCAGGCGTTTTTTTTCTCGCCCATTACAAACGGTAACCGTAATAGACCCGTAATATGTCTATGTCTACTATAATTACAAATAATAAAATTTACAGTCTAGCTATTCCTGACACGCAGAAAGACGGACCCACAGCGGAGGCTTGGTAACGGGATCCGTATGGTATCCTTTGGAAACTCGACCCTAAAAAATATCTAGTTAAATTCCTTGACCCCAAATATGTATATTTAGACACCAAGTTTGTGATTCTAAGTGATTTAGAACCCGAGATATTAATAATATACCTATAATTCAAAATGACGCCCATAAAAAAAAGATGGCCGACGGAGGAGTTGGTTCCTATCAAAAACTAAAAGCTTCTTACCTTACTACTTAGTACCTGAAAAAAATTGGTGCTTTTGTGCAGCGTGTCCACATTATCACCTGAAACTGCCCTACTACTATGAAAAAGCATCCGTATGATCGGCGATAAAAGGATATTAAATATATACCTATAAACCATATAACCCGCAAGAATTACAATTATTAAGGTAGACTGATGGTAAAGGTCGCGGGAGTCCGCTGGATGCGGGTGGCGCAGGACCGGTCATTTTGGCACTCTTTGGGGGAGGCGTATGTCCAGCAGTGGACGTCTTTCGGCTGATATGATGATGATGAATGAAAAAATGAAAAATGAAAAATGTTTTTATTTCATAAGTTTTGTTCTTTTACAAAGGTCCTTTGGGGCTACCTAGTAAGTAAATAAATACTTGTGTCAGGTAGTCCCGCTCTTCCATCGGTACAAGTTGCTATATAATATATGAAATAATTTACTTAATTTAAATATTAGTTTACAAAGTTTTGTGTGTGTGTTCATGTGCGTGCGTACGTGCGTGCGTGCGTGCGTGCGTGCGTGTGTGTGTGTGTGTGTGTGTGTGTGTGTGTGTGTGTGTGTGTGTGTGTGTGTGTGTGTGTGTGTGTGTGTGTGTGTGTGTGTGTGTGTGTGTGTGTGTGTGTGTGTGTGTGTGTGTGTGTGCGTGTGTGTGTGTTTACATTAAGAGTTTTATCTAGACAGTAGTGACTCAGTCTCATTGTAATTCAGTGTTTTCAGCCATTCACTGACAATTAACTTACATTTGTGCAATTGCATTACATAAATATTTATCTTCTCATTGACTACATTATACACGTGTGCAGATTGCGCTTTGTATTGCCTTTTTGCAAACACAGACTTGGTCATTGTAGAGGGGGCAACGTTGTTTTTTCGTCGACGTGTTAGTAGTGTGTGGTCGAAGTTTAGAGTCCTGTGAAGTTTGATTATTGATTGCAGGATATACAGTTTCCTCATGGACAGCTGGTCACTGATCAAGTATAACTCATCCGTGGGGAATCTGTGTGGCTTAAAAAATAAGACTTTTAGCAGACAACGCTGTCCCCTTTCTACTTCAATGAATTTAGATTTCGTAGCACCACCCCAAGCGGATATGCAGTAAGTCATTACAGATTGTGCAAGTGTTACATACAGTTGTTTCAGAAGAGATTTCGAGGCGATATGTCTAAGCATTTTAAAAATCCAGATAAGTTTCCTTATCCTATTATTCACATATTCGATGTGCATGTGCCATGAAAGTCTTTGATCAATGATAACGCCTAGGTATTTAGAAGTGTTTCCATACAGTTACAAGAGTTGTCAATACTTCCATTACAGTTATGTATTTTTAGTTTTAGGTTTCCATGTGGTTGGGTACGATCATATTTAGAGAAGCATATATAATTCGTTTTACTGATGTTAAGGCTAAGTAGGTTATCTTTTAACCAGGAGGATAAAGAGCGAAGACCATCCTCCGCCCTTCGGTACACCGACTCCCAAGACTCTCCCTCAAACAGTACGACAGTGTCGTCTGCATACGATTGTATGGTTCCATTTTTAATTTTAAGGTTCGTCAAGTCGTTGATATAAATAAGGAACAACGTGGGGCCTAGGACACTCCCCTGGGGGACACCATAAGAGATTTCAGTTAAATTACTTATATGCTCTTCGATTTTTACTTTCTGTGTTCGTTTGTGTAAGTAGTCACTTAGCAAACTCAAAGGGGTTCCCCTAATTCCAATACGATCCATTTTGCTTATAAGTATGGAGAGAGAGACGGTGTCAAAGGCCTTTTTAAGGTCCAAGAATACAGCTACGCATTTTTTACCAGAGTCAACTTTTTCAGTGATTTGATTAGTTAAAGTCAGTATTGCATCTTCTGTTGATCTGGACTGCCTGAAGCCGAACTGCCGATCAGAGAGGATGTGGAATTTATTTAAATAGGAGACAAGTCGACAATTGATGAGCTTTTCCATAACCTTTGAGATGGCAGGTAATACTGAGATGGGTCTGTAGTTGTTTACATCGTCTCTCTCCCCACTCTTAAATACAGGGGTAACAATGGATTGTTTTAATGGTTCTGGGAAGACACCCTTACTAAAACATAGGTTAGCCAAGTGACTAATTACAGGTGCCACAAGAGGACAAACTTTTTTTTAAAATTTTGTTGGTATGTTGTCCCATCCAGGGGCACTGTCTGTTCTTAAACCCATGATGGTAGTATAAACTTCTCGGGGGTCAGTATCCAGGAGAGCAAGAGTTGAGGTAGCTCGCTCAGGCAATCGAATGCTTACGGGGGTATTGACAGAGTCACGCAGGATATTTTCCGCCAAAGTTTTACCTACTTCTGCGAAAAAGTTATTAACAAAATCAACTGAGGCAGATGGTGAAGTTTTAGTGTTAAGTAATTGTGTATTTTTAGTTTTGTTAGTTTTATAATGGGTAATAGACTGTATAGTTTTCCAAGGTGCTTTAGGGTTCTTTGCGCTGTTAGTTAGCTGTTTCCTCTCATATTTGTGTTTTAGCTTTTTGATTAGGTTATTGCAGAAGTTGCGATATCTCTTGAATGTAATCTTAAGGATCTCATTAAATGGACTGGATCGTACTTCAAATTGTAACTTATTGCGGTGCTTTATACATCTCAGGATACCAGGAGTTATCCATGGTTTTATTACACGTTGACTTCTGGGTATCAGTTTTACTAATTTACTCTCCTCTATAGCATTATTTATTTTATTTATGAGCTGAAATGTAACATAATATGGATCATTGCTCAGTTGAAGCATCTCAACATTTTTTTCAAGAAGTTGTTTTAGAGCTTTATCGTAGTTTATACTTGTAATTTTTTTGGGTAGAGTAGGGGTGGTATTATTATTTATTAGTACAAGTAATATTGTTGAGTGGTCTGTTACGGAAGTATTTAAAACAGTAGCATAGGCAGTAGTTATTTCAGGATGATGATGATGAACGATTATGATTATTATAGGGTTACAAACTTTGTATTCTTTTGTTTCGCAGCACGTGTTCCCCCATCCAGTCCTCGTCTCCGCTCGACGTGGCCACGTTCTTCTGGTTCGGCATCACGGAAACCTTCGCGTATCTGGTGCAGTACGCAACTCCTGGTGACATCCCTGACGCGTGCGCAGTTCTGACTGACAGCTCAGTTGGTAAGTCAATCATATAATAGAACAGAATAAGCATAGAGAGCTACACTACATGGTCCGTGGGGACCAAGGTCGCTTGGTCGGAGGGGCTTGTTGGCGAACGTCTAGCAGAAGCTTTAGGCCCGCTGGCAAAATTAAATACCTTCCAAGGTTTCTCCCGTTTATATGTTTACTTATTGAACTGATTTTAGAGAGGTAGGGCACAATGGAAAATCATCTGGCTCATAGATACAGCAACCTAAGGGAAGTGCCTCCATCTTACAGAAGCAGCCCTTTTTAATCTACTTCAAAAAAGGAGGAAGTTATATGTTCCACTGTATGTTTTTTTTTTATGTATGTTCGCCGATTTCTCCGTCAATTGTGGATCGATTTCCAAAATTCTTTTTTTATTCGAAAGCGTATACTCTCGAGTGGTCCCATTGTCATTAATTCAGGATCTGATGATGGGGTCCCAGGGAAATTGAGAGCAACCCTCAAATTTTATAGGCACGCGTGTAGTGATTTCGGTATTTTCTATTATAACCCTCGGAAGTCACAATTTTGGTGAAGTGGAACTGATGATGAAGACCACAGATGACCTATGGAACTCCTCAAAGATGTAAAGTACAGTCACGAACCGGGATTGTTGAGCCACTTGCCAGTACTCGTAATTTAGCCGTGTATTCAATAACCGATGTCACCGACTGGCTGACAGCTATTCGATTTGCATCACACGGCCAAATTAGAAACATGGGTAAGTGGATCAACAATCCCGATTCGTGATGGTAAGTCAAATATTCTGACAGACATGATTCCGTTGAAGTATCATCTACTGAAGTGTTAATTCCGAGATCCTTAAGGAATCGACGGAACTCCTCAAATTTTATCAGCCCACACATAGCGACTTGGGTTTTTTCTGTAATAATAAACGCATTTGCCCTCGGAGGGCAGTTCATGTGCTAAATTGGAAAGGAAATTGTCTTCTACCTATGTTGCTTGGCGATGTACTGAATTGAAGTCTGTTTAAACTTTGTTTTTAAAGTAAATTATAACACCACTACTTGCCCTGTAGTATATGTACATGTGGTGATGTGTTCCTGGTGGTGAGTAAGACCGCCAGAGCTTTTCATGCTGATGCGCCATGTTGGGCTTTCTCAAAATGAGTCCTCAAGTGAATAACCTAAGTTGTCTGCTTACTGCTTACCATCAGCTTGCAGCAGGCAGACTGTATGCTTGTTTACTTGTACAGAAAAACAAGCAAGATGAATTAATATGGAGATAGTTTGGGACATAGGATAGTTTTACGCGGACGAAATAGCGTGCAAAAGCTTGTACTTTAATATATCTTGTTGTCAACAGAGGACCCCGTCCAGCGTCTAGCCAATTGGGTAGTGACCCAGCCATGGACACAGCCCTGCATCGAGACGCGGTACTCCGTAGTGGTGGACGAGCACACTAACACCAGCTACGACGCGACGCAGTCAGTCAGTGAGTATTGTCACGTGACAAGATAGAGGCAGGGCATAGGGAAATGTGTCCTCGCTCATATTTGGAGCAGCCCAAAGGCAAAGAAGTACAAGACGTTGGACGTCCAAGGTACCGCTGGAGGATGTGCGGGTGCGTCTCATAACGTATAAAAACTTTTGGAATAATCCGAACGAAAGATATAATGTAACGTTAGATATAATGCAATTTATAAGGTAACTGTAGACATTTTGTGTCTGTATTATTTACAAAAATCGTAAAAAAATCTGTAGTTTCCGCAAAAAAGCACGTTGTATCAAACGTTCATTTATATCAACTGTTACGTTATATCAAAAGTTGTTATACCAATCATTACTTACCCAGGATGTGCTGTGTTGAGAGTGTGAATCTCTAGCTGTCAACACATAGAGTTTAAGTGTGGCCATAGCTAGCATAGATTCGAGAGATACGTAGTATCTCTTATTAGTCTGTGTTCGAGAGTAACATACTGTTACTTTTAATGCATACTCATCACATTTCTGTACTTAGAAACCAATCATGACACACCGATGCCTTTAAAATAGTTATTAACACGACCGCCAGTGAGTGTATTTTATCGACACGAGTTGGGAATTACCTATCCGCACGTGTAATCATACAATATTTTACAATGCATCATGCAAGGACATAAAAAAACATACATAAAAGGTGAAATTTTAATTGTCATGATGAAATCTCATTCTCGCACGTGTGTGGGAATATTGGCCTGAAATCCATTCCCGCCGTGCCGGCATAGACGACTTCCCGTGTTTATTTTGAACCATATAAAGGCGCACTTTCAGAGCAAATGCATTGCAAAGGAATATTAAAAATCTAACCGGCTGAAAGCGCAATTTTTGTTCTGAATACTCTGTTCCTATGATTAAAAATCTGCCTTTTAACAAAATAAACTACTACCAATATTGCACCAAACACCCAATAACCTAGAAACACTACATCCAAATATACAGAATTTTCTTGAAAATCAAATATATTTCTTACTCCTATATGAATACGGACCAAGATCGCTTAACACTGATAGCCTTGCTTTATAAAATGCAATACTTGTTTTCGTTTTATCCATCAATATTGCAAAATTCGTAAGCTACACAGTTTTGCTACTTCTGTACATTTAACCGGGATACCTTGAACCGTCCACTGGATATTAATATACAAGATTGAGAGTTCAAGTAATAGTAGTTCTTTCAAAGTAATACATTCATCTGTTAAAGGCAGCCCCGAATGGAAATATTAACATATTTCGCGAGAAAGCAAAATGGATAACTTGCAGTGTTTCTTTGGCAAGTTATTATTCAATTTACAAATCTAGTGGTGCTTTTGAAATAATTAACTGGGCTTGTATTCATTGGTAGCAAATTAAAGTCAAAGTCAAAGTTATTTATTCTTCAATTTAGCTATATTACATATGTATGAATGTTGATAATGATAAGCTACCACCGATTCGGAAAGAAAACCTCTGCCTCGTGGGAAGAACCGCCGAAAAAAAACAAAAACCGGCCAAGTGCGAGTCGGACTTGCGCACGAAGGGTTCCGTACCATTATCTATAAAAACGGCAAAAAAATCACGTTTGTTGTATGGGAGCCCCCATTTAAAAAAATTGTTTTTAGTATTTGTTGTTATAGTGGCAACAGAAATACATAATCTGTGAAAATTTCAATTCTCTAGCTATCACGGTTCTTGGGATACAGCATGGTGACAGACAGACGGACGGACGGACGGACGGACGGACAGCGAAGTCTTAGTAATAGGGCCCCGTTTTACTCTTTGAGTACGGAACCCTAAAAATGATCGTATTTTAGTGCCTTACTTATTTGACTACAACCAATACCGAAAATATAGCCAGCAATATTCCCTACGATTCCAAACAATACCCTTCTGCAAACTAATTTATATAAACTAGTTTCAATTATTTATAATTAAATCTGCATCTACTATGCGTCCACGGTGACTCCAATTAATTTGTTGACAGTCGAATCAACCGTTCATTGTGACTCGAATAGTAATGGGAGTTCAAATAGTCATTGTCAATGAGGAAAATTTAATTAATTTTATAGTAGGGGTTCCATTCTGCTACTATTTTATGGCAATCCGACCATTGGGTAGCTCTCTTGGAACAAGTGAGTGTGTATGTGTACCAACAGTGCCGTTGCACGAAACTACAATCGAAGGCGTCAAAAGTTCTTATTCCCTTTTAAGAGGCTGACAAGACCAAATTGTTGAAATTTATATTATTTAAGCAGTTTTTAAGAAAAACTATTGGTTTTAGCTCATCAAAAAAATTTTAAGTTAATATTCATCATATTTCCAAGACCCTAGACGGATTAGAAACATAATTGGACGAAATCGGCTCGATAGAAAATAATTGCAAATATTGGTCTTAAAATCATCTTAAACGGTTCTTAGTCCTTATTTTTTGACGTACTTATCTGCAATTAAATACATGAAGTCCACATATTCATACCTAAACCGCTAACGAGCCATATTTCACAAATAATCCACACTTTTTTTTTTTTTATATTTATTCATTATTTTCTTCTAAAACCTGGCCGCCCAAGTAACACTCTACTCCGATACAGTGTGCGCGTTTTTGGTGTTGACAGCGCCTTAACAATTACTTTTGACGTCTTCGTTTGCGTAGCTACTTTTGATCCTGACTATACAACCGCAATGCGAGACGAGAAAATCGAAGCACTGTCGCTAAGATAGATAGGATGCGACTTGGCAACAAGTTATGCTAGACGTAGGTCACAACTTTACTATTCTAACCGGGCAACACTGCCCAAAAAAGGAGAGTAGGTAGGTACTATCGCCCAACGGTACCGTTTCACACTTTTTCACCAAAATCGCCTGCACACACATACAATGCAGTCGAAAAATGACCCTAGAGGTGTGAACCCGTAGCGTTGGCCGATAGTACCTAATATTTTTAAGGCTATTTGTCATGACACTTCCGGCTACGGTAGCCTAGTGGTTCAGGCATGCGGCTGTCAAGCGGCGGACGTGGGTTCGAATTCCGGCTCGTACCAATGAGTTTTTAGGAACTTATGTACGGAATATTTACCGTTAGCTTTTCGGTGATGAGAAAACATCGTGAGGAAACCGGTCTAATCCCGATAAGGTCTAGTTTTCCCTCTGGGTTGGAAGTTCAGATGGCAGTCGCTTTCGTAAAACTAGTGCCTATGCCAAATCTTGGCAAAGGCACGGTGTCAAAGCGGACCCCGGGCTCCTTTAGGGGCACAACCGGGAATAAACGCTAGGGGATGATGATGTCATGACATGACACTTCCAAACAAAATATCCACCCTTTCATTATGATTAGGATATTTATATGCCATAAGTGGATACCAACTTAAAACGAACCAATACTTTCGAGTTCATAATTGCTACAACCAAAAAAAAGCCAAAAATTTAATTTAAATCGCAAAATAAATCCACCGCCAAACTCTTCATTCGGAATGGATTCAACTTTGGCCAAATAAATAAAACTTTGCGCACGTTATCCGGAATAATTCCAATGTTTCTGATGTTTGTTTGTTGTTGCGGGATTTCACTTGAGAGTACTGGGATATGATTTACTTTTTGAATTGAAAAATAACTGTCGTGTTTCGGGCATCTGTCTGTGGTTTCGCGCGTGTAAAATACCTACAGCGGTTAGGCATAAGCGGCTTTGAGTTCAACAGTGAAATCTATTATGTATTTCGTTTTACTGTACCAGTAAAGGATGACTCACGCTAGGACGGGCCGTGTCCGGCCAGGGCCGTTTTCTAAGAAAAACGTTGGCGTTTTTACGCGGCCGAGCCATACGCAAGCCCGCGACCGGGCCGTGCCGACACCGAGCCGCTTCCGAGCCTTGGCCGTGGCTCGTCCTGGCTTCGGTATGGCTCGGCCGCGCAAAAACGCCGACGTTTTTCTTAGAAAACGGCCCGGGCCGGACACGGCCCGTCCTAGCGTGAGTCATCCTTTATATTGCATAATATCTAGTGATATATTATTTGTAATCCAAACTTAATATTATAAATGCGAAAGTGTGTCTGTCTGTATGTCTGTCTGTTACCTCTTCACGCTTAAATCGCTTAACCGATTTAGATGCAATTTGGTATAAGTAGAGATAGTTTGAGTCCCGGGGAAGGACATAGGATATTTTTTATCCCGGAAATCGGATGATTACCTGGATAAAAATATCCTGAGGGGGTGAAATGGGGGAAGAAAAATTGTATGGAGCTACAATATAAACGAGTTCCACGCGGACGGAGTCGTGGCCAGAAGCTAGTTATTTATATAAGTAACAGAGGTACCAGTAATTTAAGAATAAGAATATGAATAACTTTATTACACATAATTTTCACTTCAAAAACAAAGTTTAAACCGACTTCAATTCAGTACTTTGCCAAGCCACATGGTACATGAAAATTTCCACATTTCCTTTCTATTTACCACATAAACTGCTTTTTGAGAGCAAATGCGTTGATTATTACAGAAAACACCCAAGTCGCTATATGTGGGCTGATAATACAATTTGAGGAGTACCGTCGATTCCTCAAGGGTCTCAGAATTAACACTTCATTAGTTGCTACTTCAACGGAGTCATGTCAGAATTTTTGACGTACTTTACATCTTTGAGGACTTCCATAAGTAATCTGTGGTCTTCATCATCACTTCCACTTGACCAAAATTACGATTTCCGAGGGTAAATACACGAGTTATAATAGAAAATACCGAAATCACTACACTCGTGCCAGTAAAATTTGAGGGTTGCCCTCAATTTCCCATGGGTTCCCATCATCAAATCCTAAATTGGTGACAATGGGACCACTTTGAGAGTATACTCTTTCGAATAAAAAAAGAATTTTGGAAATCAGTCCACAATTGACGGAGAAATCGGCGAACATACATAAAAAAAATACATACAGTGGAACATATAACCTCCTCGTTTTATGAAGTCAGTTAAAAAGACACATTTACATAATAACTAGGAAAGCGATATCTGGTGAGTCCCAAGCTAGTCTGAGCCTGTATCTTGGAAGATATAGATCACGTGACAGAAGTTGTGTTACAAAAAAAGTAAAAATATTATGACAAACATTATTTTAAAATATTAAACCGATAAACTTACTCCACAACTCCAACCACCTCCAATTACCTCCTCTTACTCTCGAATTTGTCCACTTACATTATTTCTGTGTTGTTCTCATAACTATCCTGTACCAGCTATATGATAACTTTCTGTTTGGCTAAGGTTGACTGGTAGGGAATGCCTTGGAATGAATGAATGGCATTAGGTTCGCCTTTTATATTTGTAGCTTGTTACTGTGGAATAAAGCTTAAATCCTCATCCTCCTAGCGTTATTCCCGTTTGTGCCCTAAAGGTTCCCGGGTCCGCTTTGACACCTAATCCCAAGATTTAGCATAGGCACTAGTTTTCGTAGAATAAAGTTTGAATACCTAAATAAATAAATAAACCACTTAACAAATCAATAATAAATAAATAAATATTAGGGGACAATCTTACACAAATCGAACAAGCCCCATATTAAGCTCAATAAGGCTTGTGTTATGGGTACTAGACGACGATATATTTAATAGATATAAATACTTAAATACATGGAAAACATCCGAGACTCAGATACAAATATTCATGCTTATCACACAAATATTTGCCCTTACCGGGATTCGAACCCAGGACCTTCGTAGGCCAGCTTCGTAGGCAGCCTCACTACCCACTAGGCTAACCGGCCGTCAATATGGTGTATTTAGTTACTTTCAATTTTAAATAACGAATTGTCTACCGTTCGATGCTTCCTCTATGTTGACCTCGTTCGTTCCTTGTAGCCGTCCCCGAATTGCAGGTGCTATAATCATTTCCCCCCCTACGCAGGGGGGTGGGGATCTGCATTGTAGATTCACTGCTAATTTGTCTGCGCTGAAACATGGGCTACACACGGATACTCTAATCGACGTACCTGTTAGTAACATTACGGTATTTCCTTTAAGATCACCTGACCCGATCACCCAGGTGATTGTATTGGACGAATATGGCCTATGTGATCACCCAGGTGATCTTACTGGATAAGTTCGTCCACTAGAATCATTTGCAAAATAATATAATTTTCTGGGGTATCCTACTGGATATATTTCTGTCCACTACAATCACCCAGGGGATCGTGCTGGATATGGCGTACAATAGGATCACCTGGGTGATCTCATAGGCCATATTCGTCCAATACGATGACCTGGGTGATCGGGTCAGGTTATATATACCGGAACTTTAGCAACATATTAATTTGGTAGGTAAACTAGCTACCGGCAAGGCTCCACTCGCGTATTACAAAGAAAGCAGGCAATGGTAGAATAGCTGTAACTCCAGTGGTTGTGTTGTAGGTATTCCGTCAATTTCGAACATAAGTCCGAATGTAATGGTCGCTCTTACAAGTACCCTGAACATATTTTATTTGACGTACAAATACGAGCAGAGCTGAGATTCCAGTTATGTTAATTGATAGAAAAGGACATCCCTAGGATAACAGTTTTGTTTCATGAATAATTAACAACTTAAAAAAGTTATTTTCATTTCAAAGTTCAATATCTCAAAAACTGCTAAACCGATTTTGTTGAAATGTAATTAAGTACCATCTCAATCACGTCAGCTTTCGGATGAAAATAACCTTATTCAAATCGGTCCATTCGTTTAGGAGCTACGATGCCACAGACAGACACACAGACACAAACTTATAACACCCCTCTTTTTGCGTCGGGGGTTAAAAATAGAGACATGAGAGTAAAGTTACATGTTATTTTTTACAAGTTCTTATTTTTTATTGGAGACACTGAAACGCGGGGCCATTTGACCTGAGGGGTAATCACGTAACAATTTAACTGTAATTTTCCCATACAAAAAGTGTCATTTAGATCTACCTGACGCGCGTACAATGCGTTACGTGTTAAAGATGACTCACGCTAGAACGGACCGTGTCCGGCCCGGGCCGTTTTCTAAGAAAAACGACGGCGTTTTTGCGCCGTCGAGCCATACCCAAGCCCGGCCGAGCCACGGCCGGACCGCGTGCCGACACCGAGCCGTTTCCGAGCCTCACCCGTGGCTCGGCCAGGCTTGGGTATGGCTCGGCCGCGCAAAAACGCTGTCGTTTTTCTTAGAAAACGGCCCGGGCCGGACACGGCCCTTTCTAGCGTGAAATCAAAATCAAAATCAATTATTTATTCTGCAAATAGGCCACAAGGGCACTTTTACATGTCAAATGGTATTCTACAATATAATATTAATAATCTTACATAATAATCATTTTAAAATTGCAGATTTTAACCAATTAATACCTAAACGGTTAACAAAATTGTAAAATATTATCAAATACATTCGATTAAAGTCTGTATCAGAATTCACAAACAATAAGTTTATGATATTAATTTAGTACCCCAGAGATGTATAAGGTCTCTGAGCATCCAAATACAATTAATAATTATTCTAATGTTCTTATAGAGATGTATACTGTATCTAAGCGTTAAAACAGAAAAAAAGGATCATTAATGTAATATTGTCAGAGATGTACAGGGTCAATAACAATAAAACGTGTCAAGAACCGAATGATGTCTCTCGTCAAAATAATGATAATAACACTAGTATTTAGGTAGTTACTATGCCCTTGCAAGCATGACCAGACCGGACTCCACAAACAGCACCCGATCACGAGTATGACGCATATCTCCCTGTCCCTCGTGAGTCATCCTTTACCTGTTTAGCATGTAAAACTGTAACCTATGGCTTCGAGACACGGGCTTAATATCGCTTTTCCAAACCTCTCTTACTTATTGCCTGTCCTGTGATCCCGTGTGTCCGCGCCCGACGCCGCAATCTGCAGGCTCGGGTGCACCTTAACCCTGCTCTTGCAGCACTTACTGTTCGCAAATACTAACCCTATTTAATAGGGCGGCCTGTGAGCGGTATTTAGGTTTACAATCTCGTAGTATTGCTGAGTTACTTCCAAATGTATCGTTGTGACGGTTATGATCATAATCATCATCATCATATCAGCCGAAAGACGTCCACTGCTGCTGGACATAGGCCTCCCCCAAAGATTGCTAAAGTAACCGGTCCTGCGCCACCCGCATCCAGCGGACTCCCGCGACCTTTACCAGGTCATCAGCCTACCCACGCCGCGCCTTCCGGTACGTGGTCGCCACTCGAGAACCTTTCCGTCCCAACGGCTATCGGCTACGTGAAATGTGCTCGCCCACTGCCACTTTAATTTAGCGATTCGGAGGGCTATACCGGTTACCTTGGTTCTGCTGCGGATAGCCACATTTCTGATGCGATCACGCAGAGAAACTCTCATCAACCTCGAACCCGATCGATCTAGCCAACTGGGCTATCGGAACAGTGCTCAGTTCAATGACTTTTCCAACCAGCTCTTATGCCTTAGGCGTGTAGCGACTATCCGTGCCAGGAGGTCGTTGGTTCGAATCTGGCTCGGAGCAATACATTTCTAAGTATTTTTCTTTAATTTGAAATTAAAAAAAATCGTTAGTAGACGTTGACTGTACAATACAAGCTTATAAATAATAATAATAAATAAATAATGATTATGTACGTCTTTTCATTCTCAAAGAGGTAAATAGCGATTCCTGTTTAGTAAGAAATAATGTACTTAGTTTAAGAGTTAATTATGCAAATAAAGGTACGTATATAATTCCGAGGCGTAGTCACAAAACGTTTCGAACGCTCGTTAGGACATTTTAACAGTCATTTTACCATACTAAAATTGACATTTAGATCTGGGTCATTGTCAGTCACAAAAACAAAAATCATCTTTCCGGTGGTCAATAGTTACGGGCTTATGTTTATATATACTATGTTTTTATCACATATAATTATAGAAGGGGCAAGGCCGTTTATGCGGATTCAGAGTTCAACCAAAAATTAGGCTTTATAGCCCTTAACTTTGGCAATGTCCACCGAAAAGACGCGAACCTAAATCTGACAATGACCCATCTATCTACCTGACGCGCGTACGTGATCGACCTGCGGGAAAGGGAGAGCTTTGTGCTTTTGTTTGTTCACCGTTCTACATTAGACTCTTCCCGTTTCTTCCAGTGCGCTTGTGGACCTACCAGACTTGCGTGGAATACGGCTGGTACCAGACCACCAGCAGCAGCAACCAGCCGTTCCTGAACACAGTCCCGTTGGAGTACTTCCACCAGATGTGCAAGGACTTCTTCTCGTCCTAGTAAGTTTATACATACATACATACATACAATCATGTCTTAATCCCTAAAAGGGGTAGGCAGAACACATGAAACTGGTGTTCCAGTGCCACTTTTAGCATAAATGTGGGTATAAAAGTACGACAAAATGTGATATCGAAGTGATAGGTTGCTAGCCCATCGCCAACAACACACTTCAACCCTGTTCCCTTAGTCGACTCTTACGACACCCACGGGAAGAAAGGGGGTGGCGCTATTCTAACCCACGACACCACACGGGATTAAATAAGTTTATAGTTACCAGACAGTTAGGGCTTGTAGCAGACAACTTCTCTTACACTTATTTAAATGTCATTATACAGTCACTGGCATTAATATCTGGCGACATCAAAACGTAAACATTCTACACGACCCTATTTCTAGGACTGTTAGGACGTGCCAGGTATTTTTGCCCAGTTCGTTATTGCAGATATTGACGCTGATGACTGCACATGGTGTAAATTTGCAGTCTCATTTATTCCACATCCAACTTAATTACTCAAAAGTTAGCTGGAAGTTATACCTTTGTACTCTTATACCTATTTAGTTTTCAGTTTTAACTCGTTATTGTGTACAATAAAGTGCTTACATACATAATTAGGGTAGTTCAGTACCTAATCATTGAGACTAGTATCAATAACGCGTTATATGGCGCTGGCAAAATTACAATTTTAGATACAGAAGTCATTCACAAAGAAAAGTTAATTGTGGAGCCACAATTATTTTCTAATTATTATGCTCGAATTCTGTATCAACAATTGGGAATGGATGAACATTTTAGAAGTGCCTCATTTTTTTTTTGGTGATAATAACCACCACCACCACCACAAAAAAAGACCACCAGAAAAAAGTTGCAGAATTTTCAGCTACGTCAATTATTTTTGAAAAATATAAACAGTTTCCTCATTTAGGTTTTGGGTTTAGGACGGCGAATAAGCCAATGTGCTTGTTCCGTCTCATATATTACAAAAAATTATCTTAAAAGTCCGTGGTAAATTGACACTGGCAATGATATTGACAGCTGCAGCAGCTATATTTGTCATTGCCAGGGTCAGATATTCAAAATATTTTTTTAAATATGAGACGGATCAAGGAAAGTGTCTATTCACCGTCCTAAACCCAAAACGTAAGTGAGAAAACTGTTTATATTTTTCGAAAATAATTGACGCAGCTGAAAGCCCGCAACTTTTTTCTGGTGCTAATGCTAATCACCAAAAAAAAAATCAGGCAATTCTAAAATTTTCATCCATTCCCAATTGTTACAGAGGTTAAGTTTAGAATAAGGGGTCTAATCAGTTCCCTGTTTCAGCTTCGACTCGCAGTTTCTCCGTGACGGCATCCGTCGCACGAACACCCTGTTCGCCGGGCGTCAGCTCCCGGACGGCGTGGCGACGGTGGTGGGCGGCGCGGACCCCTGGGCGCCCGCGGGGCCCGACGGGACCCACGCGACCGAGCGGGCGCCCGTCTATGTGGTGCCTACAGTGTCGCACTGTCGGGCTGTGCAGTGAGTCTCTCTGTTTTTGACGTGATATATACATACATATAAACTCCACGCCAGTTGAAAACGAAAAAAAATTAAACAACAAATATGGCTGACTATCAATAGGGAACATTACGCAAAACTCTTCGTAGGTGGCGACACTAGCAGCGTTGACATTGTATCTCGTTCCCACTTGCGGTATTGTCTATGCAAGCATCCTTGTCACTCATTTGACAATCAATTGTGCATGTGTGTGTGAATCCCTATATTCCTATACTGGTTTACTATTAGTGGTAGTGCTGCCTCTGGCGGCAGAACATTGCAGTAATGTTCCCTATTGATCTCTCTGAATCTATGAAAAAACTTCAATGGGTAGTGATGGGACATGAACAGTGTTATTTTGTTATCGATTCGATTTAGACACTGGACAACAAATGCAATTGATAGTCAGCCATATTTGTTTACATTTTTTTCGTTTTCAACTGGCGTGGAGTATACATACTTATAATCACGCCTCTTTCCCAGAGGGGTAATAGGCAGAGATCACGGATCTCCATTTGCTACGATACTGACACACCACTTTCGCTTCACTCACTTTCATAGCATGATAACGTGACGTGAATTTGACGTGATAACGTCTTATAAATCGATGAACGCCGGCTGCACGCCCGATAAAGTGTGACTCATTGTCCGGTTCGGAACGCCGGCTGCGCGCATGAAATATCAACGCAAATCTAAAACCGCTGGTTCTAGAGATTCCAAATGTGGCACGTAGGTTCCTTATAAGGTCTAGGGGTGCACTAAGAAAGACTTTATAGATAACCAATTTTTTGGTAGCATGCACGGTGAAGGAAAACGTCGTGAAGAAACCCCCCTAATCGCAACAAGGTTCTAATACTCTCTAGGTTGGAAGGTCAGATGGCAATTGCTTTCGTTAAACTAGACGAGCCTACGTCAAAACCTTGGGATTAGGTGTCTAAGCGGATCCCGGGTTCATTTTGGATACAACCGGGAAAACGATACGAGGATGACATGTTTAGTGGATTTAAACCTTATAAAACCATTTTTTTCATTAAAATATAAAATTTTACAGCATCACAGCATATGCCAAGGCGCTGGTAAACTTAACCTATTTAACATACATAATTACACAATAAGAAGCAATTTAGGTATAGTACCTAACAAATAATATTTAAAAATGAATCTCACAGAATCATAGTTAAAAGTGTCTTCCAAGAGATGTAACCATGGCAAGAAGAAAAAAAAAGTTGTTGATTGGGCCAGATACAATGATGTACCTAATATAAAATAGAGGTAGATAATTATAAGCGCTCCAAAAGTGGCACACTTAACTTGAGTCAATTGTACCAACTTTGCGTCAGTTTCGAGCCGTCAATGGAAACGTGTAAACGTGTCTTTGCTGTCAGATTTGGTGGCCATTTTTAAACACGGAATTTCGCATAGACAATATCAACCTCTTAGGTACGTTCAACCAATTTGATTCCCAGGCCATCATAGAACCTTGCCGTTATAAATGCTATGTCAATACGGGTTACTATTATTGCGTCGCTATGTAGCAGTTAGAATGGCAGAGTTCTACGGTGGCCTAGGAATCAAATTGGTTGACTGTACATCATTGGCCAGATATTTAATGGCATTGGCTATTGCAACCATATTTACCATCTATCTCTTTCAGATCGACCGCGTCGAGTGAGACAGCCGAGCTGGACCGAGCCAAGCGCGACGTGCTCGCGCACATGACGTACTGGATGACGGGCGAACGTTCGGCAGCGAGCGCGCCGCTCGCGAGCGTTGCGCTGTTGGTTGTAGCGGCTGGGTTCTTGATAAACTAGACTCATTACCTAATAGGACCTATTTGACCTGAGATTGACACACGGCGACTTTCTGCAGCACTACAAACGAGAGATCGGTATCAGGGCTTGAAATACCGGTATTTCCGGAACCGGTATCGTGACCTTGAACCAGAAACCGGTATTAGACTTGGCTAGACCGGTACCACGGGTAGGTGAAATTTACTGGTTTTTAGCAGTAAGTAATCACGGATCTAAATCACATCTCGCGCGCCGCCGGCGCGGCTGGCAACGCCGCCGTACGGCTGTACCGCGCTCTTTGCATGTACCATCGGCCAAAGCCAGCGTCGACCAGATTCAAAACAGAATCGCTAGCAATGCTATACGGCTGGAACCAAAATGCGCCTTTAAGGTGGTCGGCTCTGGCTTTGGCCGATAGTACCTAGGTGCCGCCGCCGCGCCGCGCACTCGCACGAAACGGCAACGTCGCATACACCTTTATAAATAACCGGTATTTTTCGGTGCTAATATACCGATATTTTCCTTTACCGGTTCTCTGGAACCAAAACGAAGGAAATCTATAAAAACCGGTATGTTACATGTATATTATCCTGATCGATACAGGTGATCTATGGCTAAGTATCGCGCGTCCGTGAAAGGCTTGTATCACTACAAAGAGTCGCCGTGTCTAACCGCTCTAAAGCACGTTAGTCATGACCAGAGGGCCTACCGCGAACGGCATTCGAAGTTTTCCCTCTCTGTCGCACTTAGGTACGAACTCGTAAGTATGACAGAGAGGGGAAACTTCGAATGCCTTTCGCGGTAGGCCCTCAGGTCTCGGATTATTTTACGCATGGTAAAATAAGATGAAAGAAAACTATGGAGTCGATATTAAAATTAAATTTTTATTTATATTCATTCTCATACTCATTCATTTAATTAAGAACGAAATTAAATTATAAATAAAATAAATCATTTGAATATAAATAAATTACATTGTAAATAAAAAATATAAAAAACGACGTTTGCTGAGATTTCGTTTGGTGGAGAATACTATTAACATGTTTTAAAATAAATGTGTGTTTTAATTGCGTAAGATCTACTCCACAACACACACACATTTTAGATCTTTGTAAGGCTCTATCCAGTACAAAATTGCAGAAACTTGCGGATCAGACATAATTGATAAAGCGGCTATAGTACCTGGCATTACGTTTACCGCAACAAAGTAGTCTGAATAAAACAAAATAGTAATTACTCGTAATTATGTAAGTAGTTACAGGGTAAATGTATAATGTAATAAATTAGTGAGTATGAGTTAAAGTTTAGTTTTATTATCGACTTCACAGTTTTCTTTCATAATCCATGCGAAAAATAATCCGAGGCCTGGGCATGACAGCTAACTTAGTTGTAAAGATCCTACTTTTGTTCAAAATTAATTAAGCTTAACTTTAATAAACGCAGTTTTATTAGCGAAAAATATTGTTTTACAGACAATCGCCTTCTCAGACACAGTATTAAAATGCAAAATAGTTCTCAAGGTGTAAACTTACTTACACCTTGAGAACTCGCAGGTAAAATACAACTGCCCCCCCCCCCCCCCCCCCTTGTATAACAAATAACTATTAAACATCAGCGTTGGCCCTCAGTGCTTATTGTGCATGCACACTTATCCAACGGGCCAACATAGGGCTATCCCATCGGCACGCCAATGCGCTCAGAATGCGGTTGGGGCTGTCGCGCATACGCGAGAGGAGCGACGCGCACCTCTTCCTGATAACGGTTATTACCGCCCGTGGTAAGTACAAAGTTTTAGGTATCTCCCTGGCCAGGAAGTGGGATTTTCCGCACACGTAGCGTGCGGTAATTGCTACTTTATGGCCGGGTGTGACGAAAACTTTACGGCTAGCCTCATGACAAGACACTTGCGACGCCTGGAACTCCAGATAAGTTATCAGCCTGTTGGCGACCCTTTATTTATTTGAGGATAACTCGTATTGACGGCTTGTGACTAATGTGGTGTGTGACTAAAGGAGGGTCCAATATTCCGCAGTGTATCAAGACGAGAGTCTATGACCAGTGTGTGTTGCCAGTGATGACATGTGGCACTGAAACGTGGTCGCTTACAATGGGCCTCATAAGAAGGCTCAAAGTCACCTAAAGGGAGGGAGAGGGCTATGTTGGGAGTTTCTCTGCGTGATCGCATCAGAAATGAGGCTATCCGCAGCAGAACCAAGGTAACCGATATAGCCCTCCGTATCGCTAAACTTAAGTGGCGCCCACTGCCCGTGGCACATTGCACGTAGGGCCGTTGGGGCGATGCGGTTCTCTCATGGCGACCACGTACCGGCTTGCGCGGCGTGGGTAGGCCCCCCACAAGGTGGACTGATGACCTGGTAAAGGTCGCGGGAGTCCGCTGGAGGCGGGTGGCGCAGGTCCGGTCATTATTGCACTCTTTGGGGGAGGCTTATGTCCAGCAGTGGACTTCTTTCGGCTGAGATGATGATGATGATGACTAACGGAGCTCTGACTAATCACCACCAGACAACGCCACATACCTACATAACAAGCTGTGGTCATCTGTATGGTGTATCATAAGTTATGAAATGTCAATACTGATTCACTAATGGTAGTATAACCTATTCTACCTACAGGTAGGTTAGGTTGGTAATTATTTAATCACACGTAGGTAGTAAACAAAGCAGCGTTATTGACCGCACGACGACTTGACGACCACTATACACGTCAAAGGTGTCAAAAACCGCACTGGTGACTAATAAATAAAACTCACATATATATTTGTATGTAACGGTATTTATTTATACCACTAACTATGTATTACAATATATACGTTGGGTGTGAAGCGGAAGCAAAATAGCCGAGGGCGGCCATTTTGGATATTTGCGTTTGTGGCCGGATACAATCATGTACATATTTTATTTTATTAGTTATCATATTTTATCTTAGTATAATGATTCGAATCAATGCAAGTACAATTCCAATTTAATTTCAAGTCCTAAAAGCTCATTATATAACATACAAACATACAAATATTGGGAAAATGGAGGGGTTTGGTTATGCCTAGCTTACGTATAAAATATATAATAAAGCTGAAGAGGATCGAAAGTCTGTACATGGAAGATATTCGAAAAAAAATTGGCTAGGGATACTTAGAATCGATAACAGAACACGTTCCAACAGTTTTTAGAATTTTTGTCTGTTTGTCTGTTTATCTGTTTGTCTGTTTATGTGACCGCGCATCACGTGAAAACGGCTGAACCGATTAAAATGAAATTTGGTATAGAGATAGTTTGAGTCTTGGGGAAGGACTTAGGGTAGTTTTTATCCTGGAAATCAACCCCTAAGGGGATGAAATGGGGGGTGGAAATTTGTATGGAGCTACTTACACACACACACACACACACACACACACACACACATACACACACACATACACACAGACACACCACACACACACACACACACACACACACACACACACACACACACACACACACACACACACACACACACACACACACACACACACACACACACACACACACACACACACACACACTGTAGCAAATAATAAAAAAAACTAAAAAATTACAAAAACAGAAAAACGAAAAAAATAACAAAAAAAGGTTAAAATCACAAAAAAAAAACTGCAAAAAAACCAAAACAAAAACAAACAACAACAAAAATAACAATAAAACAAAAAAAACGAACAAAAGACAACAAACTAAAAAAATACAAAAAAACCAAAAAAAAAACAATAACAACTAACAAACAAAACAACAACAAAAAAATCAAAAAAAAAAACAAATTAAAAAAAACTACAAAAAAAAATGCAAAAAAACGTACAAAAAAAATAAAAAAACTAAACAAAACAATAAAAACTGAAACAAACAAAAAAACACAAATAAAAAAAAATGAACGAAAAAAAAATACAGAGAAAAAAAACAAACAAACAAAAACAAACAAAACAACAAAAAAACAAAAAAAAACAACAAAAATATATCCTCATATTATTATATATATATACGTACATTGCACGTAGAACCGATGGGGCGGAAAGGTTCTCGAGCGGCGACCACGTACCGGAAGGCGCGGCGTGGGTAGGCCCCCCACAAGGTGGACTGATGACCTCATATGACCTGGTTAAGGTCGCGGGAGTCCGCTGGATGCGGGTGGCGCAGGACCGGTCATTTTGGCAGTCTTTGGGGGAGGCCTATGTCCAGCAGTGGACGTCTTTCGGCTGATATGATGATGATGATGATGATGATGGTGATGGTGATGATGATGATAATGATGATGATGGTGATGATGATGATATATATACGTTTGTCGATTACGATGAAATTACAATCGATTATTTTATTAAGCTTTTATTGGCACATTGCGTAAATGCTAAAGCCAATGAATAAATTAAAAAAGTTGCTTGAACAGAAAAGTAGCATTTTGTTCCCTCTCGTCGGGGACCAAAACTTACTTTTCTGAATGAGAGGTGTGAAAAATTCATTTTCTCCGTATTTTCACCATTTCCGTCCGAGCAGAGCTCGGTCGCCCAGGGACTATCGTTTAAACGTGTAAATTAAGAAGGATCGATTGTAAAGGGCCTTTGACCTTTGAGGATTGATTGTAGCCTTCAACAATTCAGAAGTGGGGATGAACCCTTTTGGGCCTTTTGTGTGTGTGTTTTTTTAAGGGGGTTCGATTGCCATACAAAGCGTTATTTGACATTCGCAGGCTAACGGCGTGATATTTTAAGAAACTTATGTAACAAACTTTCATCAGTTGGCTTCCCATTTGCGCCAAATTCCCCCTTTCCTAGAATAAACTTGTATAAAATAGATTAATTTGAGAAAAATAGTTTTCCCAAAATATCACGTGACAAACCAATTTCTCAAATTAATCTAGTTTATACAAGTTTATTCTAGGAAAGGGGGAATTTGGCGCAAATGGGAAGCCAATTTATGAAAGTTTGTTACATAAGTTTCTTAAAATATCACGCCGTTAGCCTACGAATGTCAAATAACGTTTTGTATGGCAATCGAACCACCTTAAATAAATTACGTATTTAACGGGTAGACATATAAATGTTACATAAAGAAAAGTTTTATATTACGAAAATGAATTCCTTATTTATTTACTTTTACACTTTAACCACATACGCAAATACAAGATTGAAATGATTAACAAGGTTAAATCATCCAGTTAGTAGTTAATTTAAAAGTGATATTTTTAATCTTTTTTAATTTTTAAATTTATCGACAACTTTCTTTTCTTTCTTCGTAGTGAGTAACCCATCCGAGGTTAATTTTACGGCCAGTCGGTGTAATTTTGACGATTTCGAGACGTTGTTGTTGTTACGTAATCGTGTGAATTCTTCAGCGAAGCTTTCCTCTTGAGATCGCCCAGAAATCAAATTGTTTGACTGTACGCCGCCACTGTAGGTAGGTAGGTATTTATTGCAACGCACGAAGTAACGAGCGACGTAGGTATTTAGTATAGTAGTAAGATTTAGTATTTTGTTCGGCTGTGAAAATATCCAATTTTCTCCTTTTCCTAAAAATAAAAAAGCAAAAAGTTTAAAATGTGCAAAATTACGAGCCGAGACTCGAACTCTCGCAGGTTGGACAGCTTTAGGTCACCTTTATTTTCAATCACTGAAACCACTGCGCTACCAATGCTTACCATTAGCGGGTGAAATTCTAGAGTATATGCATCGTCACTTTTGTCACTGTTTAGTAGATATAAATTTTTACTTACGTTTGTTCCATGCATTGTTTTTTGGAATCTTATAAGTTGTCTTTTTCGAGATTTTTCTTTTTATAAATTGTTTGTTACCCATAATTACTTCGTTACAAAATAAATGTTTTGTGCACACGGTATATCACTAAGACACACAACACAGTTTTGACAACTAACACTACAATATATATTTGTAAGGCAAGTTAAATAAAAACTTTTATTTTTTTGGGAAACGTCGTACAGGTCCTTCTGGCACGAGCGCTCAGCTATCACTGTCACATTTAGAAAGAGTGACGGAGATAGACCTTGCAGGCCGCAAGTCGATATCATTATACGATAGAATTTGACGATGTTTATTTATTTTAAAAATATTGCTTCAAATTATTGAACTTTGGAAGCTGTCAATGAACTATTTTAGTTATGATTGATTTTTCTCCTTTTTTTGTTTCATAGTGTTGCGTAGTAAAATAACAAGTAAAGTTGGAGTAAAATTTGAATTGGAGGTTACTTTGGGAATTAATTGTATCGAGCGAAGTGTTATGAATCGTGTATTGAAAGCTGTGGATGAAAAGATAATATAATCAATAATGATATATATTTTTCGCAAGTCTACAAATATCAACGTTTCGCACAAAAATAGGATATGATTGGGGTATTTTTGCATATCTGGCTCGGGGTAGGGCCTTAATAGCAGATGTTCGGCTACGAGTAGATGTCGCGGTTCTAAGTCTTTACTTGATGTATCTTTTGCTCGTTTTAAAGTAAATATTTCGACGGCTAGTAATAAGCGACCCAGAGCGCGCTGAAGTTTAAGGTATATATTTGGAAAAACGTGTCGGATCGGGTAAGTGTAGGTCTCAGATCATAAAAAGAAATAGATATGAAACGGGGGCGTGGCGCGTGTCGCCGCGACATGGCCAAATGGGCATGTTACTGCCCGCCGCAGGTTAGTCGCAACTTGCCGTGATACTGAAATGTTCTCCCACATTTACTCAAAATGCCGAATTGTAGCGTGGTTACATGTAAAAATAGGAGTGAAACTAAAACCTACAAGAATAGTGGAGTCACGTACCACATGTAAGTATTCGTATTTTCACTTATAAGTTAGTAAAAACAAATATTTTAACAAATAAACGCAACGCCGCATCATTTCTCGGGATCGTACTAACATATCGAACGAAAAAGAATATTTTTGTTCTGTGCGTTGTACATTGAACGTTCAATACAATAAGCAACCTGTACAGCGCTAAACCACGGCGCAATGTGTTAAACTCTATCGATATGGACGCTGCTTGAATTTTTTTTGTGGTACGGCCGCTGCTTGGCGTCGTGAACTAGAGGTGTGGCAAAGTGTAGTTACAGTTTACGCGTAATCGATAAAATAGAAGTACGATATACTAGTGATTTTATTTCGACTACTTTCGCTGTTTTATTTTATTTTATTACTTGTTTTGGTTGGGTGCCTATCTTAAAGGTAATTAATAATATACTAATAAGATTAAAAGGTACAAAAAATTTAAGGTACCTACTAATAAGATTTTCACTAAGTCGCAGTATGAACGACAAATAGATATGCGAGGATGTGTTGGTCACATATATTTGACACCTCGCTCGCTTGAAACCTAGGTGTCAAATGTATGGAAATACATCATCTCTGGTATATACTCGGCCTTAGCCTTAAATCTCGTAATATGAGTAATGGATACATTATTTCGCGCCAAAATGCGAGTGGGATAGGCCTGGTACAGGTCAAAAATATCGATGCGACCAGAGTTTTAAATGTATGTGAACACGAACTTACAAAAAGCCGTTTATGTTACTCTGTCTATAGGTAGGTATTCGTCGATATTTTTTTACCTTTGCGATTTATGGTAACTCGTGTTATTTAAACTTGTAGCTAGAATACCAATACATACCAAACTTATCATTTTATTACTCATCAATATCTTAACATAATAATGTATATATCAATGTCGATAAAACATCATTTTTACGTTTGTCGCCCCCCTAGTGTAGTGCGTTTAAGCCAATCACAGCCCTTGTTTGCACGTTGACGTAGACTCACCGGCAATGCCCGAGTCTTTGTTTTTACACGGTTCAATGTGTGTGTGGGCGCTGCGGTGGGAGAAAACTGGGGACATCGGTTTTGGTTGAAATGAAGCAGTACGGCACTTCTCCCTATTTTTATGTTCTGAGGTGTAGGTATAATCCCTTAGCGTCGTCGCGGGCCGAAATCGTGTTGACCAAATTTCGTTCCTCACCGGTGTTAGTTTTAGCTTGTGTAATTACTTTCATCCCAGGCCATTTATCGGGAGTTTCTAAAGATAAACCGTGACTTAAATAAATAACAAACCATTAACTTTAGACAATAGAATTTATTATGTCGTAATTCTATATAAATGTTTACAATTAATAACATAGACAACTTTTAATAAATAGTAACACTGTCATTCTTAGGAATAACATTAAGATCTAGATTAATCTCATTAACGCAAGAATTGTACATTTTCGTAAACATTTCTAAAAAACCAAGTTGAATTATATTCAAACAACAATATTTTATTATTCCACATGTAGTAGAATGAAATTTGGATTATAGGTGTATTTTGTTAGCCGCTACAATAGTTATGCAATGAAATGTCTAAATAAATATTTTTTTCGGGGTGCACTCCATACATATGTAACTACATGTCAAAAATGTTTTTATCATTGTATGTCAACATGTGGCACATCAATCGATAGGCCTCTCAAAAAAAAAAAAGGTTTCTCAGCAATTTTTTTGATTAAGTGAATATAGTCGGAGATAACCACAATTAGTACTATAATGGCTTAAACAAATATACCTATATGCAGATGTAATGAAGACAAGACGTCGTTTCTTTATATCATAATTGACTTTCAAAACAAAGTTTTAACCGACTTCAAATCAGTAGCCAAATATACATTCGCAGGCTAACGGCGTGATATGTTAAGAAACTTATGTAACAAACTGTCATGAATTGGCTTCCCATTTAAATATTAAATAAATAAATAAATCATCAAAATATCACGTCCCAAACCAATTTCTCAAATTAATCTAGTTTATACAAGTTTATTCTAGGAAAGGGGGAATTTGGCGCAAATGGGAAGCCAATTTATGAACGTTTGTTACATAAGTTTCTTAAAATATCGTTTTGTATGGCAATCGAA